>VZUI01044390.1:0-35713 GCA_013401135.1 Cettia cetti | reverse complement strand
TGGATGGATGGATGGATGGATGGATGGATGGATGGATGGATGGATGGATGGATGGATGGATGGATGGATGGAGCTGTTTAACTGATTTGTCTGGTTGGCAGCTCAGGCGCTTCTGCTTGCCTTGGTGCAAAAGGTGTTTCAGTAGCAAATATCTCTGGGTCAGTTGTGCTTGAAATCAGTGAGAGGCAGGAGACTTTGCTTGCCCTTTTAAAAGTAAAGAATATTATAATATATATATTATTATAACAATATATGTAGTGACCATTATATATAGCGACTAAAGGTTAAAAAGGATCCTGCTACCTTCAGAGAAGTCTCATCTGTGACTTCAGATGTGTGCAGGGCTGACTGCTGTGTGCAGTGACTGAGGATGGGGGAACAGGGTACCACTCTACCAAAGTGCATGTCAGCTGTGAGGCTCCACCTGCCTGAGGACAAATGAGGGCCAAAACGTGCCAGCCTGGGTGGCTGACAGCTGTCCTGCTTGCCACCAGACCTGCAACAGCTGCTGCACTGACACACAGCTCTGTGGGGCTTGGATCAGGATCTGGAGCATCGCTGTTCACATGGCTGCCCCTGGCCAACACAAGCACTGAGGGTTTGGTAGTGAAAGTTTTGATCCAAAGCAGGTTGTGTTGGGGCAAGAAAATCTTTCACATTTCTCCTTTCCAACATAGAGGTGTTTCCTCGCTGTAGATCCTGTGTAAGAAGACGATCACTGATAGCCTGGGCAGCTCCAGTAGCAGCTCGGTGGTCCCTCAGCACACTTCTTTCTTCTCTGTATAGTTTATTAACCCCACAGCATGCCCCCACCATTATTCCACGTGCACAGACACCAGGCCTTGCCCCACACATCAGTCACCTGCAGTTAAATTAATTCTGTGAACACAGTAGAAGTCCCATTGTGAACATAATGAGTTTGGTACCAAATGGGTTTCTTCTGGCTGAGCTGAAACATGCCTGTGCTCCAGCAGTGCTAGGCTGGTTTGACAAAGCCCACAGGGACCACCTGAGAATTTGTAAGCGCTTCTGGTTCCATCTGTCTGCCAGCTACTCCTGCACCTCCACATGAGGAAGAGAGCTTGGGCTGCTGTTCAGGCCCTTTGCACGTGTGGCGTGTGCCTGTAACTGGGCTGCTGGCTGGGAGCCTGTGGGCTCAGTGTGTGCTGCCTCCCGAGTGGCTCTGCTACTCAGCAGCAGCAGCAGGTGCTGCATTCCAAGGGGCTGGGACTATGCTGGCAGGGCAGCAGAGCCAGCTGATGTTAAGACCTCCGTGAGCATTGTGGTTGGTAGCTTTGTGAGGCCAGGGAATAGCTCTGCCCGCAGGCCGAAGTGAGGAGCTGTGATCCCAAGTGCAGCCAGAATCCCATGAAACGTCAGTGATTTACACACCGGCACTCTCCTGTCACTTCATTCCTAATGCAGCTCCTCCAGCAAATCTTGTCTTCAGAGTCCCTGTATGTTCCCTGCAGGTCAGCCCCTTTCAGCCTGGGTTCTGCAGAGCCTGAGGCAGACTTGGCCATCAGCCTGTGCAGCAGGCCCTGCCCCATGCAGGCCAGCCCACTGGGTCATGAGGGGGAACATTATCCCTTTCATTTCTGGAGCTGCAAATGGCTGGAAAGCAGGTTTAAGGTAAACACTGACGCCCTCTGTGCTGAAAGGAGGAAGGGAGCTACCAAAGCAAATCCAGAGCTGGGTTCCTGGTAGGGACCAAGATAACAATTCCTCCTGCCCTTAGCTCCTGATCCAGAGGGGCCTCAGGGGTGACAACTCTGCTTTGGCGAAGATACTGCGGGACTGGTGTCAGCACGGTGCTCCTCAGTGGCTGTTCTGCCTCTGGCTTGGCCCATATTGCCCTGCCTGGAGCACAGGGAGCTCTGGCACAGGTTCTCTGGAGGAGGCTGAGGCCGATGTTTCCTCGGGAATGCATGGCACAGGCTTGGGACCACCCCTGCAGAGGGTGGGATGAGCTCTGCAGGACGTGGGGTACCCCTGTGTGTGAAGCCAGTGTCAGCAGGACTGCTGTGCTGTGGGACCTGCTGCTGCTTCTCCAGACAGGAATTGGAGCTGGAAACACAGATAATTTTATATATCTCCTTTTAACACGATAGCATGTGACTCTACACTCAGACATTGTACCTGGTGCACCGATGTTCTCCTTTGCCACTGGCACTCTGGAGACAGGACTTCTGCTCCGTGGTACTGCCTGCCTGGAAATGTGACTGAATCCCAAGGCTAAATCTCTCTACATATCTTCTTTGCATTCTTTAGGAAAGCAGCTGGAGAATGTTTACACACTGCAAACAGAATGTAGGACTCCAACTGAGGAACCACAGTCTGGTTCAACTGCATGGCAAATTTCTTGGCCATAAAATCTGGCATGCATCACAGAAGCCCTGTCTGTGTACAGACCCACCTGGCATTTGTCTTAATTTCAGATCACATCTTAAAAAAATAAACAATTATGCCATTCCTTCTTCATATCAGACACAGTTGTCATTAGATTTGTTATTAAAAGGGGATTCTGGATCATGCCAATAAAAGCCTGTCTACCTTTTCATTGGTGTCTTCTCCCAGTTATTGGTGTTGCAAGACATGTTCCTTCACCATAAACCTTTTTACAACCTCACTGCAGGCAGGAGGCTCAGCCATCCACTCCCAAAACAGCACTTGTCAGAGAGAAATGCCTGCTTTTTTAGCAACAACAGAATTTAAAAATATGCTTTGCAAGGTCTAGATACCATAGTTATGATGCCACATTAATGTCACTGAGCTGCAGTGAGAAGGGGAGTCTTCTGTCCCTGACACAGTCCAGCTCAGTGGCTCTGATGGACACAGATTTTCATGGCACTTGGGCATAACTTAGGGAGAACAGAGAAAATTATCATTTAAGCACCAGCCTGCAAGCAGTGATCAGATCTCCAGCTGCTCTGCAGCAGCTGAGATTCCTGTGGGGTGGCTGCAGTTGCTAAAGGAACAAATCAACTCCTTCGCTCCTGGCACCATCCAGGCTATTACAGCTCCACGGAAGGTGTTAGGAAGTTACTGCTGGAAACAGAAAAGCTAACACCTTAGTGACCAAGTAATTTAATCATCCAAGCCTCTCAGCAAGGAGTTGGCATCCTGAAAAGCAGCAGAAAGAAAGATTGCAAAAGAAAGCGTTACGTGTGTGAAGTAAGAAGTAAACTCTTCCTTTCAGCACTGTGTATGAGGACAGCAGCAGAGGAGCCCGACTGCTCTCACCGGGCATGTTCAAGCCCTTTGAGTCAGGTCCAATTAACCAAGCTGTGAATCCAGTCAAGTCAGTCACAGACCTTGCACATGTGTTGGTCATTAACTAAAGCTGATGACTGGTTAAAGGAGCACATTTGGGTTAAAGAAACAGAGCAACATACATTTTAAGCAATGCAGTACGAGCAGCAGAGCCCTGGGAGTTGCAGAACAGTGATCCGATTCTGATGAGGAGGCTGGATCAGTTTAAATATTCAGCAGCACATCAATTAGAGTTTCTCTCCCTTGCTCTTAGGAGACTGGTGATGAAAAAAAAAAAAAAAAAATTGTCCTTTAGTTCAACCTCAGCTTAAACTGTAACCCTGGAGGCCCAGCATTGTCAGGTGTCCCCACTTCACTCCTGTGTGCTTCCTCTGTGCCTGTCCCGGGATGAGCAGTGAAATGGCTCATACCAAGCACTGGGGCAGCACATTAGTGAAACATGGGTGGCCAGGTATGCTGCTGTAAAGGGAAAAGGTCTCTTAAGGTCACAGACCGTGGTGTTACTCTGCTCCATGCCCTTGCAGCACTTCACGTCTGGGCGACGCCCGGTCTGGGCCATCAGCCACAGCAGGAGCCCCGTGAAAAGCTGTTTGGATCTCCTCATCCCTGCCTGCTGCTCTACAGCCCTTGGCTGCAGGGCAAGGCAGTGCAGACAGGCAGCACCTGGCAGCCAGCACCACTTCCAGCATTCCCTGAGCACGGACTCTGGCTGTGCCTGCATCCCAACAACAACGCCTGTTTTCACGGTGAATGGCCAGACTGGAGCTACTTTAGAGCAGAGCATGTCCCAGGGCAACAGCTCGGAGAAAGGTTGGAGACGACACATCAGCACCTACCAACACTCAGGAGTGCAGGGCTGGTGGAGGAGGGAGGGCACAGCTGCAAATGCAGTGGGAGATGACTTCGAGCAAGCTCTCAGCAGCTCCACTTCAGTTGCAGCCTTTGCAGGGTGCTGTGCCTGCCTGCTTGCTGTGTGAGGCTCTGCCCCCTGAGCTTAGGACACGACATTCTGGGATGTGCTATCCCCATGGGCCCAGTCTGCCCCGAGCACTTGCTGCAGGGGAAGCAGGCTCAGGTCTTGTCCCCAGGGGTGAGGAGGGTGGGAAGGGACTTGCAGGAGAAGGGCCTGCAGGGACCCCAAGCAGAGTCAGCCCCTTCTCCTCCTGCTTTGCATTTCACAGCCCCAGTCTCATCCCCGCCCTGAGCAGCAGAGGCAGCAGCCCCTGTGGCCCTGCCAGGGGTTGCACACTCACTCCTTTGGCTGTCACATCAGTCCCCAGAGCACACCAGCACAGGGCTGGACCCTGCAGAGTTTGTCATGGCCCCCAGCGTGACAGGCACAGCCTCTCTGCATGCCAGCACTGCAGCTCTCATCAGCTCCTTGCCTTTTTCCTGGGAAACACCTTCCCAGGTGGAGAAAAGGACGTTGCGGGGAAGCATTTTCACTTTTTCCATTCTTTGCAGGGCACAGGGCAGGTGGCCCTCAGCCACCTTTTCACCCCAAAGGACACACCTTCCTGCCTGCATCCATCCTAAGACACATCTCCCTTCCAGGTCAGGCTCTCAGCCTCTCTACACTCCTTGCTCCAAGGGCATGGCACAAACCACACCAAAACACACTTAGCTGGTGCTCAGCAGCCCAGCCTGGTGTCCTTGGATGCCCTGACACAGTGGGACACTCCTGCTCCCCCGAGGCCTCTGTCATGGTCCAGCAGGTCTGGCTGGTGAGCAGCATACACCAGGCAGGGTTTGCTGCAGGACCTTCACATGAGAAATGAGAGTGCTCTCAGTACCCTCCCCAACGCAGACGCCCCTTTCCAAAAGCACAGCAGGAGGAAAGGACTCCAGAAAGAGCAGGTGCCCAGTGCTGGCTGTGTTTGAAAGGGATGTGTCGTGGGCACACAGGATAATTTCTTTGGCTATACTCCAAGTGAGAGACCCAGTGTGACTTTTGACACATTTCAGCAAGGTCTCAAAGTCCAAAGAGGTGGCTGTATGAAAAGCCATGGGGAGTTGAGCTCCAAGAACAGAGGCTGCTTTTTAAGCTCATGTTGCTGCTCCTTGGTACATAGCTGCTCTGAATGAGCAAACTCCACAGGAAAGATGAAATTTGAGGATCTCTTGCTGGAAATTGGGGGCTTTGGCAGATTCCAGATTTTGATTTTGGCTATCCTCAGCCTCCCAAGAATCAACCTCCCTATGCATTTCCTGCTGCACAATTTTCTTGCTGCAACCCCCTCTCATCACTGTGCAATCCCACACCAAGAGGCATTTGTGAACCTCACCATGGAGGAAGTTCTGCTCATCAGCATCCCTCGGAAGCCTGACGGCACTTTCAGCTCCTGTGAGATGTTCTCACAGCCTCAGTTTCACCTGCTGCTCAACTCCTCTCTGCAACCAGAAAACAAATCCATCATCCAGGACTGCCAGCATGGATGGGTCTATGACCATTCGCAGTTCACTTCCACCATCTCCACCGAGGTAATCCCTGGCCTGTGATCCAGCCAAAATTGAAATTAGTTCTGTGCTTTGAGGAGAAGATGGAGACATGTCTGCTGAGTGCACAGAATGAGAGGGGAATCTGTGCATTGTAACCAGTGGACATGACCTGTTCAGAGAAGATGTCCTGGGAGGGGAAAGCTCTCTGAAGCTCAGTATTTGGAACTAACATTTATTAATATTATTTTTGTGAGCATCTCATCTTGCTTAGATTGATGCCAACATTTCTCATTACAATCATCCTAATTTCTCCAGATGATTGGGAGAGGTGGCAGGGGAAAGACACAGATATAGGATTTTCTCTGTGTGGGCCACATGGCATTTGCACAGGGTTGCATCCTGTCAGGTTTCATATGAGCTCTTGATTTCCTTTCTTGGTTTTCCAAACATTTTATCGCTTCTAAATCCCTTGGCCACCCCTCCCCACTGATCTTCACCTTCCTTCTCTTCTCCTCAAGGCTGTGCTGCGTCTCTTCTCTTACCACCAATATCTCTGCCAAATAAAATGTTCTCTCTGAGGATCCTCCACCGAGATGGAGCTTGTAACCAGCCATAACCTTGGGCATGCAAATGGTCCCTGCCCAGCAAATATTAACCATCTGCCTTCTGAAACACTTTTCCAGGGCTAGCAGTGATACCTCTGGCTGTTAATGCTTTGCTCTCCTTGGAAAACTGTCCAAACCCCACAAGGTCTTGGGGAAGGCCAAAGGGGCACAGTTGGATTAGAAAGACAGTGCTGATGGTCTCAGTGGGAGCAGGGACTCAGGCTAGAGCTGCTGCTTCCTCCCCACCACCCAACCCTTCCTGCTTTCCTCAGGCACAGAGGTGTGTGCATGGGGCCTGTGCCTCGTTTCTGCACTGGATCAGGGAGAAAGATGTGAGGCAGTGCAGAGGGAAAGGGTAGAAGGAGGCATTCTGCAGCATGGAGCCTCGTGGGATTGGGGATTGTCCTGCTCTGCTCTGCTCTGCTCTGCTCTGCTCTGCTTGGCTCTGGGGCAGCCTCACCTCAAGTCCTGGGGGCAGTTTTGGGCACCACAATATAAAAGAGACATTCAGCTATTGGAGAGCATTCAAAGGAGGGACATGAGGATGGTGAAGGGTCTGGAGAGCAAGCCACAGGAGGAGTGGCTGAGGTCACTTGGTCTGTCCAGCCTGGAGGAGACAGCGGGGAGACCTCATTGGGGTCTTCAACATCCCCACAAGGGGAAGTGGAGGGGCAGACACTGATCTTTTCTCTGTGGTGACCAGTGGCAGGACCTGAGGGAATGGCCTGAAGCTGTGTCAGGAGAGGTTTAGGTTGGATATCAGGAAAAGGATTTTCACCCAGAGGGTGCTTGGGTACTGGAACAGGCTCTCCAAGGCAGTGATCACAGCACCAAGCCTGGCAGAGCTCCAGGAGCATTTGGAAAATGCTCTCAGGCACATGGGGTGGCTTTTGGAATGTCCTGTGCAGGGTCAGGAGTTGGACTCAATGACCCTGATGGGTCCCTTCCAACTCAGCATCTTCTAGGATTCTGGGACTCTGTGAAGTGCTCACAGAGACGCTGTCACAGTGAGCATGGATTACTTTTGTAAGGTGCATCTTTCCATTCTGCAGGCCTCTGGCAGCTCTGGTGTGCAGCTTAGTGCAGGATTCCACCCCTCCCTCAGCCTCAGCAGACACAAACTGCAGGATGCAATGTCTGACCACCAGGGTGAAGGAGCCTGAGGAGGCAGCCGAGCCTGAGCTGGGCACTAAGCGTGGTTTTGGCTTTGTGTTTCAGTGGGACCTCGTGTGTGAGCAGCGTGGGCTGAACCAGGCAACAGCAACCTTCTTCTTCATCGGCGTCACGCTGGGGGCCATGGTGTTCGGGGACCTCTCGGACAGGTCTGGGCTCCCCGGGCCCCACGGAGAGGATTCCTGAGCCCCTCCTGGGCACCCAGAGGGGCGGGGAGAGCAGGACGGGCCGCGGGAGGGACGGAGGGAGGGAGCATCGGCCTCCCGGTCGGAGCGGGGGCAGGACAGGTGTGCAGGGAGCGGGAGATGCTGCCCTGGCCGGAGGGGCAGCTCTGGCCCCGCTTGGCAGGCAGATGCACCGCGGGTCAGAACTGCTGCAGGAACAGTAAAAAACAAAACAAAATAATCCACCCTGCAAGACCAGTTTCAGAGGAAAAAAAACCCCAAAAAACAAAAAACAACAAAAAAAACAAACAACAAAACAAAAACCTGTCAAAAAATGGAGAAAGCTGATTGATACGAAGCTGAACAAAAAGATTAAAAGAGTAAACTCCTTGCAAATTATACTCAAATTGGCTAATGGCACACAAGTGAGGGGCTCAGAGCAAATGCTTGCCACAGCTCAAAAGAGTCTCCAGCAAGCAAAATCTGACTCTGTCATTCCTGAGAATCAGGGTAAAGGAGATTCTTTACAAACAGGGAGGTATTTATTCCCGAAGAAAGAGCTGGAGCAATGAAGAAAACAGGAACAAATCCGCTGTCTCTGGTTAAATATAAACCTGGAAAAAAGAAATCCAAGTAATAAGCTAGAAAGGACATTAGTTAAGAAACTAAATATTTTTGCAGACAGCAAAACCAGGAAACCATCAGAGGACAGAGGGTCCAGGCACACAGTTGGGATGTGCTATTCCCTGTACACCATTCATTATGGGGAAACTGCTCCCTGAGTGCCTTCCTCTGGGAGGAATTAGAGTGCAGCAAGCTGCAAAAGCACTACTGAGGGGAACCTGAGTGTGAAGGACCAGAGACTTTAGTGCTGCAGATGGGAATCTTTACATCAGGACCTTTACCCATGGGTATATGGGTACACTTTTACTCGGACCCAAGAACACCTGGCTGATTCTCAGACTGTGTGCCTTGGCTTTGTATCTCCAATAGTTTTGTAGCACAGCTGGAGGGAGAGAAATTCAGAATCAAGAAAAGGAGTAGGAAAAAATATGGCAGAAAATAAAGTCTCAGAAGGAAGCATGAAATTAAAAGTAATTTGTTTCACAAATGGATTGTGAGGGGGAAGAGCCAGCAGAGGATCAAGGCATAAAAAGAGCATCTGGAAATAAAAAGACTGTAGTGTGAGACATAAATGAGTCTGTGCTCTCAGTGGGAGAATGTGTAGAGGCAGGTGTTGGAGCTGGAGCTTTGAAATAAGCTGACAGAAGAAGGCAGAGAGAAATTCACCAGAGGAATACCAGTTAAATGCCAGGAGAAGGGAGTCGTTGTCCTGCAGCCCTACAGCATCTTGGGCTAGAAAAGCTCTAAACTGTTCTCCACATAAGATCTCAGGGGTGCCAGGCAGCCTGATCCCTGTCTGCACCAGACAAACTGGCAGAAACTCCTCTGAAAGGTGGAGCCAGAACACACCAGTGAAGAAACAGCCAGGTTTTTCCAAAAGATGCAAGCCCTACAAATGCACAGGACTCCTTTGCATCGATCAACAGGCATGCCAGCAGAGGAGACACCATCTCAGTCTCCTTATCAGACACCCCTTATGAAACTAAGCTGCCCTAGGGTAAGAAGGAAGGCCTCAGCATGACTAAATAGTTAAAAGCCAGGAAGAAGAGAGGAGATGCAGGTGCTCCATTATTACAAGGGAGAGGCCTGTGCTTGGATTTTTGTGCTTTTCAGGGCATACATAAATAATCTGGGAAGGGAACAAGAGGGGAGGTGATGCTGTCTGGCAGAGATGAGGTCCGAGTGTGGAGACTTTGCAGAAGGAGCTAAAGGACTCTGTGCCTGGGTGAGAGGATCAGAAGACAGAATTTCAGGGCAGATTAATCTAAAATAGAGAAACAACTTAAGCTTCTCATTTAAAATGGAGGCTCTGAGCTGACCACAGCTCCTCAGTAGGAAGATTTTGGCACTATGACAGATAAGCACAGTTTTGCTCTAGGCAAATATCCACACAGCAATGAGAAGTGGCTAGGGAAACAAGGGGAAAATTAAGAATCATTATGTTAAACCTCAGAAGCCAGCCCCCACATCTCCCCTATCATCTCTTTAATGGTGACCTACCATTAGCAACCTTCCTTTTCTCTGATAGAGATGGGATCCCACTTGTTTGTGCTAACAGTGAGGCAGAGATTTTATCTCTGGTGCTCCAGAGGGAAAATCATCTGGCATTTTGCTACTGCTCAGGTTCAGTTTTTTTCTAAGCCATTACAGATATTTGGATTTGAGAACTACTCTACTGACAAATTTTACCCAGGCAAACCCTCCAAAAACATTCACTGTGAACAAATGTATGCAAAAATACATATATATTGTTTCTGCTGTTGTCTGCTCTTCCCCAAAGATTCCTTTTGTACCTTGTCCTTGTACTGAATTAGCTCAATGCTTTGGCAGACTTCCAGATTGGGAGTTTTTTTAATGAAAATGGCTTTTTTTTATTAATTTTTATGCTTGTGCTGTCTGCTCCTTTTATTGTATTTTCTACAATCTTTCAGAGATTGTTCTTTCCTACCGCTCTCTTTGAAGGCAATTTTGATGGCATTATTTCTAGCAGTCTCCCTGTATCCTGCAATTCAATCCTGCCAGCTCACTCCTGGTTTTCCTAGCAGGCAGTGTGCATTTGCTGCAAGTCTAGTAATGGTTCCCTAAATAGCTGCCTTGACTCCTGCAGGGAATATTACAGTTTTATATCCTCACTGTATTTTCAAGGAAATTCTTAATTTAAAAAAAGAATGCGTTTTCTTTCTTGGGCAGTTACCCATTGGACACTGGATCCAGCCCTGGTGGGTTTCTGGGCCCTTCTTTTTCTGACCCAGAGGCATCACAATGTCCTCTGCAAACTGTCTCAGCTTAAATTTCAAAGCAGATCTGGTAGATCCCTCTACCCAAGCCACAAGTCAGGGGGTTCTGCCAACAGATTCATTTATCAGCTGCTGAATGAAGTAATTTTTGATTATTTTTGGGAATGTTACTGAGGCATTGTGTCCTGGCATGCCACTTTTTCCCCTGCAATCGTTCCTGCCACCATCCTTCTCAGGTGGCCACTGGGAGAGCCCCAACGCCGGGATCAGAGCAGGATTTTGGTCCTTGTGGATGGAACATCACCTGCTGGCAGGCTTAATCTACTATTGAGGCTTGAGCCTAAGCTTTCCTAACATGCAGTGCTGATGTTCATCAGGAAACCAACACCTTGTGCTCCATTTTGATTTTTAGATTTTTCATAGGCTGTGTAGAAACACATGCAGACATATTTCTCTATCAGTGAGGGGGTGTGTGCGTGCGTTTGTTTATATACACATTTGTGCATTTGTGTGTCTTTGATGTTCATATTTCTCCACACTCTCCACACAGGACTCTAGACAATGGTGTGAGGAAACCCCAGGGGAACAACATCCTGGCAGATTCCTCAGAAACCCCTTAGGATTTCAGGGCTATTTGCACATGTGGGCTGACAATTGGATTCCTTTGTTTTCCTTCCAAGGAGTAGGGTGAGAGGGGCATGGCTCTGTCTCCTCCTTGAGAGTGGTGGCAGTGGCCAGTCCTGAGTAAGCCACGGGAGAAGGGCATTGACACTGGAGGGAGCAGGGTGTGACAGCAACCCGGGATTCCCAGCTGGCATCACTGCTTGTGCTGGTGCTGTTGGCCAGCAGGGCCAGATTTGTTGTTCTGAGCAGTGCTGGGGTCCTTCCACTGGAGAGTCCCAATGTTTATGGGGTGGGCTCTGCAGGGCATTGCACCACGGTGGCGCCAGCTTGATCCAGAGCCATTTCCTCCTCTCCAGGGTGCTGCATCCTCTAACTGTGCTCTAAAATCTCCGGTTTGCCCGTTTCAAGCCCTGCTCCTGTGCCAGGTTCGCAGCCGCTCTAACGCAGCCCGTGCTCGTGGCAGGTTCGGACGGAAGGCCATGCTCCAGCTGTCCCTGGTGTGCTCCGTGGCTTTTGGGATGCTGAGTGCCGCCTCCATGTCCTACACAATGCTGGCCGTCACACGGGCCCTCACCGGGGTGGCCCTGAGCGGCCTCTCCCTGATTGTGCTGCCCTTGGGTGAGTGTGGGGCAGGCAGGGGTGGGAAGGGACTGGTCCAGCAGGCAGGGCAGACCTGGGAGGAGCAGGGGTCTGCAAATTTCTGCCTGTGCAACTTCATTACAGAATGTCCCTCTTGCAAGGATCCAAGAATCCCAAGCTGCTGTTAGTCTCTAATTAATATTTAACAGTCTACTCAAAATACAACCACCACTTGTCAGTACTTCTGTTGCAACAAGCCTACCTAATTCCTGCCAAGTGTCATCAGTGACACAATAAAAGCCGCATTCCAAAGGCTCTGCCCCTTTCCACTTATCCAAAGTTCTCACCTTTCAAGCACACACTGTGAGGACAATTCAGCAGCATTGCCCTCTCCTCAGCTTGAGAGGATGGTGTGTCACTTACAGGGCGTTTCTAGTTCCCCGGTTTCGAGTTTGCTCGCGGTTTTCCTAAGCTGCCAATCTGTATATTACAATGAGAAGAACTACCAAAACCAGCTTTTAAAAATCACATGGACATAGGCAAAACTGAAGCTGAAGAATTTAGGTAATTACATAATAAAAACAAGCTCCAAATTTCAGGATATCCAGTAAACCACTGGATAATTCTGTAGATGCAGCTAGGACATACTGGGCAAGTGGTGTTGTACCCAAGAACAAATAATGGTTGCAGAAGAAATTTCCAGGATTTTTGCAGATCTAGCCAAAATCAAGCTAAAATGGCTTCAGTATTGGAAAAGCCCACAAAAGACCTGACAAATCCCAAGACCTGCTGTGTTTGTTTATTGTTATAAAGGTTGATTCCTGCAAGTCATTGTAGAGCTTGGGAGGGACATTTCTGATTGTTACAGGCTGCAGCAAGATGTCCAAACCTTCGGGGAAAAACTGGCTTTTAGTTCACACAGACAAACCAGGAGACCCCCAGCTGGCTTTTCACGTGTGCTACTGTCTGCTCTAGGGGGTCTCCATGTGGGTGACAATTCTTCTCAATATGTTTCTTTGATGAATAATGAGTGGACAGAGAAATGGGAAACTGTGAAGGCAAGATGGTTATGTGAAAAAAAAATCTGATTGATGAAGAAGACCAATTGAATGCTACTGAATGGGATAAAAAAATCTCTGTCATCAAGAGTGGTTTTAGCACTTTTTCTTAACACCCATTCAGTATTTCTTCTTTTAAAGTTTTATTTTAGTGGCTTACAGCTTTGCAATTTCAAATGTTCCAAACTGTGTCGGCCAGACAGTGGAACTTCGTGAAGGAGAAGAGCAGGGATGTTCCCTTGCTTTGCCTTTGTTAAAAATGCCTGCAGGCCCTCCCTTCCTGGAGAAGTCCTGCTTGTCCCAGCTGAGTGCTGCCTCCCTGTTCCAGGGATGGAGTGGGTGGACGTGCAGCACCGCACCTTCACCGGGATCCTGAGCAGCATCTTCTGGAGTGTTGGGAACATGCTGCTGGCCCTGGCAGCCTACGCGGTGCGGGAGTGGCACTGGCTGCTGGTGGCCGTGACGGGGCCTTGTCTGCTGAGCATCGTCTGCCTGTGGTGAGTGCAGCCACCAGAAAGGAGCCAGGCTGCCATCTGCCCCTCTGGGGGTCCTGGGGACTCGTCTGTGTCCCACACCTGGATTGCCCAAGTGTGCCAGCTCTGGAAAGCTGCACTGGCCTGGGTTTGGTCTCTCCAGCAAGGCTAGGAGCCAAGGTTACCTCACGGTTTTGGGGACAAGGAGGAGGCAGGACTGAGGCTGAGGCCTTTGGATGAGAGGTGGGAGCAGGATTTGGTGCTGCCAGCTCTGTCAGATGTGGCTCAGAGTAAAGAAAAGAGATTCCAATAAAGGAAGACACAACCAGATCCAGGTCTTAATCCTTAGTAAACCTAAGATAAAACATTTATCCATTCTCTGTCTCCACATCACTGGGAGAGATACTTTTGCCATGAAATTTTGAAAAGCCATTGGCACCTCCAGGCTAGGTCAGGTTAATTTATCTCTGCACTTCCCAAGGCTTTTCTCAGATGTGTAACCATACTGATGGGCCAAACAATACATGTTCTGCTGACTTTTTTGTTCAAGTTGTTTTGCTCTCTTTCTAGGACAACCAGCCATAAAAAACAGTCCTTGGAAGTGCTGAAATTTGGACCCACCCTTTTCATCATTACTGTTTGATTTTTCTTCTTATGTTACTATCTTTTATGGAGATTAGTTCTCCAACAAATTATACTCTAGTCTTCAAGCACCCATAAGGTCAGTGATTGCAGAAAATTGAAAGTCTCTGAAGTATGGAATTAAAATCTAATTTAGCACTCTGTGGATATTATTGACACAATGTCAGAACTCAGTGGAGACATTAGACAACCAAAAGACATGGTATTATTCTCTAGAGACAGTGGCAATGGGTGCAAAATGCCATCTTTCCTTCTTTGTATTTCCCAAGGTTGTAAGCTTGTGGGAAGGAGACTGAAAACTTTCAACAAGACCAATTCTCCAAACATTTTTGCTCTACACAATTTTCAATTCCTGCTTGAATAGTGACAACAGTTGTCCATTAGTTTTACTGCAATCTGATTTAGAGCACAAGAATCACAAACATTGGATTGTAGGGATCTGGTCTCAGGCTATTCTAGTAGGAGACTCCAGTGTGCAGAAGGCTTTGGTTATTGTGAAAAACCAAACCATTTTAGCAACTAACAAAGTATGTTTAGTGCTCACTGAATCCTTTCTACACTGTGATTTTTAAGATCTGGCAATTTCAATGTTTAAAGAGCCCCATAAAGCACAAAGTTGTAAATAAAAACTCTCTGGGGTCAGTTTCAATTGATAAAAGTTTGACATTTCAACCAGCTCAGCCATCAGGGGCAGAAGAGCATGTACATGTTAAAAGGGAGCCCCACTACTCTTCTCAAGCACCCCAGTTGTTATATTTAGATGAAGTCTCAGGGAGAAGATGCCAAGAGCCACGTGCATGGGGTGGAAAACAAAAAGGCAGCTCCAACAGGAACAGTCTCTTCTCCTTGCAGGTGGGTCCCAGAGTCTGCCCGGTGGCTCATAGCCAAGGGCAAAGTGAAGCAAGCCCACAGGCACCTGCTCAGATGTGCAAGAATGAATGGAAAGAAGGACTTTGCTGTCTCACCAGAGGTAAGGAACTGGAGATCCAGACACATCTTCCTCTTTTCCCACTTTGTCTCTCTTTATTTTACACTGGAGCAATACTTAGCTTGCAGTGTGGTCTGTGGGGCACTGTGGGCATTTTGCTCCAGAAGGCAGAAATTCAAGATAAAGCACCAGCTTCATCAGCTTCCATAGGCCAGAAATCCCATCCATTTGGTGGAGTGTCTTTCCACTGCTTCTTGCCATGGCAAGAGGCCTCAGTGGACTGGATACTGGAGTAAGTTCACAGTGAGTAGAACTTACTAACTGCTGGTGCTTACCCCTCAATCAATTGCCAAAAGGCTTTTTGAACAAGCATTCTCTTCTTCTTCTTCACAGGCAGGGCTCACTTCTCAGTGCCTGACTCTTTAGGTATTCTGTATTTATATAAGTAGATGGATAAATAATTACTCTTTAAAGGAAAGCACTCCTAAGAACATAGCATGATGCTCACTGTTAGCTCTTCACACAACAGCAGGCAGCCACACGGGGAAGGGGGTGGAACTGGCCAACACAGACTTTTCCATCTGCCATCTCTCTACAGACCTCTCTGCTACATGGGGCATGTAGGTGAGAGGGAGGAAGGAGCCACGAGAAGAAAAAGAGGTCTAAAATAGCAGGCAAGCTGTAAAGTTACAGGGAAACATGCCTCTGACAATGTATGCTCAGAGAATGGTTCCGCAAAGGGAATGTATGGAAAATTCAGTGTATGGATCTGAAGCTGGGAAGGGAAAAGCCCCCAGCCTGTCTCAGGTTTCATGTCTGCATCCTATAAGTGCCGCAGCTGAATTCTTTCTTTCTTCCCATCTCTGCCAGGCCCTCACAAGGATGGCAGACAAAAACATGGGAGCGAGTTACTCCTACATCAGCTTATTCAGGACCCCAGTCCTGAGGAGGATCTCTCTGTGCTCTGGCGTGGTGTGGTAAGCCGTGTCCCTTCACGGGGCGATTCCTCCCGCAGCTCCCAGAGGGATCTCCCCGCTCCCATCCCCACCCGCTCCCTGCAGGTTCGGTGTTGCCTTCTCTTACTACGGCATGAGCATGAACCTGACGGGCTTTGGGCTCAGCATCTACCTCTCCCAGTTTGTGTTTGGCGCGATTGAGATCCCGGCCAAGATGGTGATGTACGTGCTGGTGAACCGCGTGGGCCGGCGGCAGAGCCAGGCGTGGACGCTCATCCTCACCGGACTCTGCATAGGGGCCAACGTCGCCATCCCCACCCGTGAGATGGTTTCTGATCCCTTGCGGGAGGGCTGGGGGCCCAGTCTCTGCAGTGCGGCAGGAGAGCCTGGATTTGTCCACAGAAGTCCTGCACCTGAGGGGTGTCTGTGTGACAAGGCCACTAATGAGGGCTAACCCTAATATCTGGTCACAGCAGATGATTTCCAGTCACTGTCAAGTGACTGCTAAAGGGTCCAGCAATGGCAAGGCACAGTGCTTAGCTAAATTATAGATTTTGTCCAGTGGGAACTGTCAGGACCTATCCTGTCATCAGTCCAGCTCCCACTTGGGCTAATACTTACCAAACCTACAGGCCCAGCCTTTGGAGACAGCAGCTCCAGGGCTGTGAAGCTCCCTGTTCTGTGTGTGGGAGCACTGAACCTTCTCCCTTCTTATACCTGGAAGTTTCTTCCTGAGGCAGCTCATTGTCACAAATGCCTTTTCTTTCCCCCAGCCTTCACCTCCCTGCGTTCAGTAGTGGCCATCATGGGCAAGGGTTTCTCAGAAGCTGCCTTCACCACCGTCTTCTTGTACACCTCAGAGCTCTATCCCACCATCCTGAGGTAAGAGCTGCCACCCACCAGGGCCTGGCTGGGCTGCTGCCCTCAGCCCTTGGCCATCAGCACAGCAGGATGTTGCTGGTGACCACTCTGCAGCACTGGCCCCTTGCCTCTGGAACTAGCAGGTTCTAGGGGTTTCATATACTCACAGGAGAGAGGCAGAAAGCCACCCCTTTTTTCACCTGGGTTGTGGGTGGTTGGGTTGTGCTGACAGGAAAGGTGAGGAGTATTCTGTGTGGGAAGATCTTTGCACTGCATAAAGCACCTGTGCTTAGTGAAGTCTTTGTTCCCTGTGATAATCTGCCAGGAACTGTTAAAAGAACCTAAAAATAATAACTTGAAATACCAAGTTTTACAAGGGACACATACTACCACATATTTGAGACTCTTTTAGACATTGGGTGATATTAAAGCAGGGATCAACCAGCCTTTCAGGAGGAAAAACAGAGCTTATTTGACATAGATGGGTAATGGTAACATAACACCAGACTTAGCATTTGCATAGGTTGGGGTATAGCTAAGTCTGGTGGAGGGAATCACCTCACTGATTTCTTCGTGCAAGTCTGAAGAAACCCTCACAAATCCCAGCAGGCTTGGTGGCTCACTTCACTTCTGTCCCTTCCTGCACAGAGTACCCTCCTCTGCCATTTAGTCCCTTAGCTTTCAAAGGTCTCTTGCATGCAGGGAATGATTCACATTTAAACCAAAGCAGTCACACTGATCTGCTACTTTTTACCCCAGATCATTTTGTATCTTTCATGGTCAAAGACATTGATATAGACAGAAAATTGTTGGCTCCTTCTGCAGTACTTGTTCTGTTTTGCACAAGCAGGTCCTAAGATCCTTGTCATCAGTGTGAAATGCCACCCATCCCCTCAAAATTAGGTCTTATTTCTGGTCCCCTCTCCAAGGTCCTTGGACCAAAAGTGCTCACAGGTATCTCTAGTGTATGCCACCTGCCAAGAAGTACCTGGGAGAAGGAGGAACTTGGGTTTGTTCTAAGCAGGTTGGAAGACTCACTAGTCTTACTATTAGAAAATGCTCTCAGGGTTTTAGACATTCAAAGTAGAAACTGCTTTAGAGCAGGTATTCTTAGTGTGGAACTGCAGCTTCTTTCTCATAATAGACATAGATCTATTTCTCACAGCAGTTGATCTCTGGGAAATATGATGATTTTAGGAAGACATGAAGTAAGAAAAGAAAAAAAAAATGGTAGAGGAAAAAGCCAGGGGGAAAAAGCCTCGGCACTTGGAGAAAATTGCGGGGGAAAGGGCAGAGGTCTGACGTGACCTCTCTTTCCCCTGGTGGTCTGCACCTTTCCAGGCAGAATGGGATGGGGTACACCTCCTTCATGGCCCGCCTGGGAGGGGCCCTGGCCCCGCTGGTGTTCCTGCTGGACGAGGCGTGGCGGTCGCTGCCCGAGGTGACATACTGCGGGGTCGCGGTGTGCAGCGGTGCCGTCGCCTTCCTGCTGCCGGAGACGCTCAACCTGCGCCTTCCCGAGGGCATCGAGGACGTGGAGAAGCCGCAGTGGGTCCCCTCCGCCCTGCCCTCCCTGTGCCCCCGTGGTTCGGACGGGGAGAGGGGACGCCTCCCTCTGCTGCCCGCAATTCCCCGTCTGTGGGTGGCAGGGGAAGAAGGGACACCCCAGCGGGGCTGATGGCCATCCTGCTTTTCTGGCCGTCAGCCCAACGAGGATTTTTTTTCCTTTCAGAGTGAAAGCGCGGCCAGAGGCCGGTGCTGCCGAGGGCGTGCCGCTGCAGGCTCTCCCCAAGTGAGGGAGCCTTCCCGAGGGACAGCCCCGGGTGGGATGTGGGACTGCACCGCGGAGCCGGGCTCTGACTGCCGGGGAGGAGAGCCCTTCCTGCCCGCCGGCCTCGCTCCCGAGGGAAGCGGGGCAGGCCAGGACACCAGCTGGCAGGAGCTGAGCAGGGATGCAGAGTCCAACAGAGTGTGGAAATAAAGGCTCCTTGTGCTAAGCTCTTCCAGTCTTTGCCCTCCTTGGACTTTGATCTGTCAGATCCGTGCACAGCCTTCCAGAAACTACAGTCCGTTGGTTTATACACCTCAAGAAACAATGCAGCAAGAAAAATACTGAGTGTGAATCATGCAAACCCAAATAAGCTCTAATAAATCCCACTGGGTGGTAATTTATGGTTTATTTTAAACCATAAACTGTAGCTACAGATATTTCTTGCATTTAGAAAAGGTCTGGACGTTTTTCACACTGAGGCTCAAAGCCAGCAAAAAGCACATGCAGGAATCCCATTGAGAATGGTTTAACTGCAAGCATTTTCCCTACATACACAAAAAAACAAAAAAGCTTTTGCATTTAAATCTAGTCTGTATGCAAGGATTATACTTTAAGTTATGGGGGGAAAAAACCCCACCAAACCCAAACACAAAACACAAAATTCACCTTGCAACAGGAAACTTTGCATGGAATATTGAGTAGTTTGCTATTGGATTTCATTCTGCTTATTGGTCTAACAAATGGATCTTAACTTTATGGATTATCTTTGCCTCTTGCACTTAATTATGCAGACAACAGAGATAAGCCACCAAATTTTCTATCAGTGGGAATTATCTATAAATTTGGAATCCTGTTAAACAGCATGTACCCAAACTGGGAAGAGGGAATGGCTTCAGGATCTGAGTCCCAGGTTCTCTGTGATTCCCTGAGCTGTAAGGTGTTTTAAGCTAAACCACACACAACACTGTGAAGAGAACACACACTGAGGATGCATCTGAAAACAGATGCAGAGGCACATCCAATCCTAGGTTCAAGAGCACCTCCTAGTAGAAATAAGCTGCCTGGAGAATTTTTTTAGCTGCTATAAGACAGCAGCTATTTTTTTAATTAATTTTTCCATCCATGAGTCACCTTGTGCTGTCAAGAAAAGGAAAGGCAATGTGCAGGTCATGACCAATCTGTGTTTCCTTCAGAAAAATGTTCCTTATTTCTTGGAAATATGTCATGATTTATAGCAACCAGATAGAGTATGCAATGCTGATGTCATTACTCATACAGTAAGAAAACCAGGACACTAACCAACTCAAAACCTCAGATTTTCATTATTGATAGGTTTGTTAAGACAAACCTTATTTGTGGCAGGGAGGAAACCTAACTTTCAGGTTTTGAATTTCTGAGTTATCTTTGGTCTGCTGCAGGCTTGTTTGTGAGGAAGAAAGAAGTGATGATTACAAACAAGAAGACCTTTCCATAACCAGAAAGACCAAATTAGGTAGCAATGTCGGAGAAGACAAGAAGTGATTTGAAGAGTCAAATGCCTTAGGAAGGAGGAGATCTACTGGCTCAGAGCTGAGCTGCAGCCTCGGGACTCCTGTGCACAGCACCGACACCCAGGGCTGGGTGTCCGAGCCCAGCAGCGGCGACCCACCGGGAGGGAGGGTGAGCATCCATCTCTAGGGGCCTTGAGCACCGCAGGGGACGGGTGCTTGCAGGCACCAAGCCTGTGCTGGGTGACAGGGGACACCCCGCCCGGAGTCACAGCGGGAGCGGGGGACCGGTGACAGATCCCGGGAGGTGACAGATCCCGGGAGGTGACAGATGCCGGCCGGTGTCACAGCGGGAGCGGGGGACCGGTGACAGATGCCGGCCGGTGTCACAGCGGGAGCGGCTAGCCCGGTCCCCAGCGGCCGCACGGCCCCGCCCCGGCTGTCGGCTGCCCGGCGTAACGGGGCGGGGAGGAGCCGGAGCCGCCTGAGGATCTCCGGCTCAGGAGGGCGGTTCTGGTTCCGGGTCAGTCCCCGCCTGGGCAGGCTCTCGGGGGCTGGGCGGGGGCGGCGGCCCCGGCCATGCGGAGCCGGGCCGGGCGGCGGCGGCCGCGCAGGGCCCTGCCTGGGCTGCGGCGGGGCCCCATGAGCCGCCGGGGGTAGGGCGGGGAGCGCCTTCCCCCGCCCGCCGCCATGTACACCTTCGTGGTGCGGGACGAGGGCAGCAGCGTGTACGCCGAGGTGAGCCGGCTGCTGCTGGCCAGCGGGCAGTGGCGGCGCCTCCGCAGGGACAACCCTCGCTTCAACCTGATGCTGGGCGAGAGGAACCGGCTCCCCTTCGGCAGGCTGGGTAAGGGTCCTCCCCGCGCCGCCCCCGCCGGCAGCGGCGTCCGTCCGCTCCCCGCTCCCCTTCGGTCCGTGGCCGTGCCCTCCCCTCCCCGGGGTCCCCCGCCGCAGGGCAGCGTCCCCCGGGTCGCCGCAGCCTCCCGCCGCCGCTGCGGGCACGGGCGGTTTGGGAGGCGGTGCCCGCCGGCCCCGCTCCCCGCCCCGTCGTTGTCGCTGTCCCCGCGGCTCGCCCCGGCCTCCGGCGCCCGAACAAAGCTCAGGCACCGCGGGGTCTCTGGGCAGCCGCCCCCCGGCAGGGCTCTCTGCGGGCCCCGCTGACGCCAGCCAGGGCTCGCAGGATCCCCTTCGTGAGCTCCCGGAGAGTGGTTTCACCGGTGCCCCCCAAAACACCCCCGCCCAGCCTGTGGCCTGTGCTGTGCTGGAGCAGTGGGAGGGACGGGGGGGACATCAGGGTCACCCCAGACCCCCTGTGACATGTGACAGACCTCAGGATCCCGGCTCTCCCTCTGGTGCAGCCATTGCCTCCCGGGCTGCCTTCCCTGCCCTGCAGTGGTGCCCTTGGGGGTGCTGGCCCCGCTGCGGGGCTTCAGACGAGCACCGTGCGTTTGTGGGTTCCCAGTGGTCCCAGTGTCATCCCCGTCCTCTGCCTGGTGCTGGGCTGCGGGGTTATGGAGGTGTTTCTGCTGCTCGACACAGGAGGCAGAACGGGTCTGAGCCAGGCACGTTCAAACCTTCGCTCCGGAGCTGAGGCCGGTGTGGGTGTGCCTCTGCAAGGCTTGGTGAGGGTGATGGTACTCGTCCGTGCCCGGAGCAGGGCGTGGGTAATTCCAGAGGCCCTGTGCGTGTTGGGCCCCCCACAGCCCCTGCCTCGCCACCTTTTCCCCTGCAGCCTGACCCCCGCTGCCACCCTGCCAACACACAGGGCTGTGGGAGCTGCCCTGTGCTGGCTTGTCCCCTGCCTGCCGTGCGTGCTCCTGTCCCATGGCACAGCCACCCTGGCCCTCTGCCCCGCTGCATGGTGCAAAGCCCAGGAGCAGGGAGGGAGAGTGCCCACTAGCAGGGAGAGCCAAGCCAGGCACTGGCAGTGTTACAGGGCGTGGCAGGCAGCAGGGATGCACTGTCATCTTGGCCCTGGTTTCTTTCTTTCTGGGGTGGTTTTGTAGCACTGCTTCTGGCTGCAGAATCATCAGAACAGGCAGAGCCCCCTCAGAGCACCAGCAGCTCTGGTGCAAGATGGCTTTGCAGCCCCTTACTTGCAGCAGAGACCCATCTCTGACTGCTCTTTCCAATTTGCAAGTCACCAGCTCCAGCACCTCTCCCTTGTCTCCTCCACATTTGTGAGTGGAAAGTCCCCATCACATGGCAATGCCATCTGGTCACCTCCCGGTGTCAGGGTGTCTGCAGCAGGCAGGGAAACACCAGGAGAGGCTCAGGCAGTGAGGATGCTTACACGTGCTGGCAGCAGGCGCAGCAGGCAGACCTGTGCTTTAACTTGCCCACTGTGATGGACCTGTGGGCATCATTGCAGAACAAGTGCATCTCTTCCATGAGAGTGGGCATGCACAGCACATCCAGCCACGGTGTGCTTGTGGCCATCTCTAACTAACCTCTTCCATCCCTCAAAAGTGTCCTGGGGTGGTGGAAGGGCTTCCCTGAGCCCTTCAGCATGTGTTGCCATGGAATGCCCAAAAACTCAAACCATTTCTCACAGCCAAGACATGCCTATAACCCGTGGAGAGGGGCCATGCTTTGGCACTGGCTTCTTTAAACCATCCTCCTATAGCAGGAACTGGTTGCCTGAACTGAGTAGATTCAGACCAAAAATAACATGGTTATTTTGGTGCATTTTCCAAAAAGCTCTGCCTTCTTTGGTTCCTCTTCCTGAGCAACTGTTGCATGAAAGCTGGCTTGGTTTTCCTAAGGGCTGTACTTGGTGGAAGCAGACATTAATTCGGGGAACTATAGGGATTTGCATTACTCAGGGCCTAAGCTGGATCATGGAGAGAAGTGGGAGCTGTCAGCATGCACCACAGCTTCTGCCCAGCTGCAGGGACCTGTGTAGCTCTCCCTGAAATCCTCATTCCTGGGGAATTGTACCCTTAAGCTGTGTCTGCATCTAGCAGAAAAGCAGTTTGTGCTGAGGGGATGGAAAGGAGGAAGAGGCAGCAGAGGGGATGCTGGGCTGTATGCCCTGCTGGCCAGGAGAGGATTGCCACTTTGGTCAGTGCCTTGGCAGCTTTTTAATCCCACTAAACACATGCTGCAGACCTCACAACATGTCCCAGAAGTTTCCCCTCCTGCCTTGTGGTCCCTCTTTGCTGGCCACCCAGCTCTATGTTGCAGCCCGCTGCTCCATGGCAGTGCTCAGGAGCCCAGTGAGGATGGGTCTCCCTGGGATAAACTGGGAACAGAAGAAAATTTGAGGCTAAGCTGTGATCATGGTTATGGTGTGTTTCCCTGCATCCTCCACCCGTATTTAAGAATAACTGAAATTTTGGTTCTTAAAAACTTACACCAGCAGATGGAGAACACTTTTGAGTAATGCTGCCAGTTCCCAGTGCGAATTAGGAAAAAATTACTTCCCTTTGCAAAATGGATGTGTCGATGAAAAACAAGTAGGTAACTGCGTGGGTTTTTTGTAACTAAATGAAAGAAACCACAGGCACCAGCACCAGTTTGCAACCTGTTTCTGTAATGCAGGGCAAGGAAACAGCCTCCATTTTTCTTCCCCTACTGCACAGGCCCCTTGCACCAAGCAGCTGTTTTGCCTTTATTCATTGAGGAGTTTGTCTGACCTCTGTTTCCCCTTCTTAGGCCACGAACCTGGACTTGTGCAGCTGGTAAATTACTACAGGGGAGCAGACAAGCTGTGCCGCAAAGCGTCTCTGGTGAAGTAAGAAATTCACTGAAATGTTAGATGGGCTTGGCAGAAGCTTCTCTTCCAACCCTTGTTGAGTGTTGAGCCTGTTTGGAGGGTATTTCACAGAACAGCTGCCCTGGGAGTGTCCTAGCATGTGCTGTCTTCAGGCTCCTGGGCTGGTCTCTGGAGCTGTTTGCGTGCACAATGGCCTCTCTGTAACCTCGGGGGGAAATGCCATTTCCACTGAGCTGTATCTACTTGAAACCATAGAGTGTATTGAATCGGATTAGAGCCAAATCAAAAGGAAAAAGAAACCCAAACATATCTGCTCTTTTTCCTTGTAGACATTTAATTAAAACCTTCTCCTTTTATTCCCTGTTTCATACAGAGAAGAGACACTAATGTGCCTTTAGCTAATCAGATTTGTTGGTCAAACAAATGCTTGGAGGCATTTCCAGGAAGAGCTCTGGGAGTTATTTCTGCATGACCTGCCATGCCAGGGTCTCCTGGGGAAATGTGGATGAACTTTCATTGTAGATAACCCTTGTCCCTCTGCAGACTCTGATCCCACTTGAATATCTTCATGTCAGAGCTCTTGGTCTCCTTCAGCAATTTGGTTGCCCAATAAAGTCCGTGCTGCCTCTCACTGATGCAGCCCTGCAGACTGCATGTGCTGATCCAAGGCCTCTCCTTCCTCTGCAAAGAGCTTCTTCCCAGTTACTCCTCTGGCAGTGTTGATGGTGTTTGTCAGAAAGTGGCAGATATTTTTAAACAAGCACTTACAGCACTCCTCAGATGGATTTCTCTTCAGCCTGTTACCTAGCGTGCTAAAAGCACTTGCACACCTGTTCTTATGTCCTGCAGTTTGGCCGACCTTTTTAACTGTAGGGTCATCCATGCATCAAGCTACTCAGGAACCCACAGGACAATAAATGACATTTCTCAGGCCTCCCAAGGTTCCACTGACTCACTGCCATCTCAACAGAGGGGCACAAATGCACCTCATGAGCTCGACTTTTGGCCTTAAGTAAAGCAAAGGCAGAGGCAGGCAGCTCCCTTGACTTTGAAAGAAAACAGGCCTGAGCTCTGCTAACAGGAATTTGCTGCTGTTTCCAGACATTCCTGGTAGGAGGGATGAGTCCAAGGGATCCCAGACACCTCAGGATGAGAAACATGTAACTGTGCCCTTGTTTTCTGTGGCTTCGCAGTGGTCTTCATACACAGCTATGACACCTGGTCCGATCTCAGGAGGAATGGGATCAAAGGCTAAGCATTACTGCTCTGGCTTCCCTTTTTCCAGTTGTGATCACAGCATCCTTCCTGCCCTGAGCTGTGTCAGCAAAAATACCTCCTCAATTCCGTTGTGCAGAGATGATGCAGGGAATGCACCGCAAGCTTTACTTAGTTGGAAACTTCTCAGCTGTTAGTTACGTGATATCCATGGCGCCAATAAAATGTTAAATGAGAGTATGCAGGTTTTGGTTCAAAGAGTAGTGCTTTGCTGAGTGCTGGGGTTGCCGTGATATCTTTAGGAAAACCTTAATTTCAAGGGTCTAAGGAAAATAGGATAATTTAGCACAGGCTATGCATGAGTTGCCATTCATCATCAAGCAGAAGAGCCCAGTTAATGATGATCTTTCCTTATTCAATGATCCCCAGGCAGGTGGGGACACTCCAGAGGTTAACAGCCTGTCTCTCTTTGCCCAGGCTGATCAAGACAAGCCCTGAGCTCTCCGAGTCCTGCACGTGGTTCCCTGAGTCGTATGTGATCTACCCCACAAACCTGAAGACCCCGGTGGCCCCGGCCCAGAACGGAATCCGCCATCTCATCCACAACTCCCGGACGGACGAGCGGGAGGTGTTCCTGGCAGCCTTCAGCCGGCGGCGGGAGGGCGGAGAAGGAAACGTGTGGATCGCCAAGTCCTCGGCCGGTGCCAAAGGTTCCTCTGCAGCCCCAGGAGCTGTTTCTCCTTGCTCCTCACTGTTGATGGGATCTCTAGAGTTACGGGGTTTGGCTGAGGCACACTGGTCTGTGGGGTGTCTGTGAAGGGCTCCGCTCGCCGTGCCACGGGGTGTGCACGTGCTGCCCAGGGCATGCAGGGCAGGGAAAGGGCAGGGAAAGGGCCGGCACCTCTCCACACGTGCACCTCGACTTGGGAAAGGTGCTGCAGGGACCTGCAGCTAAGGAAAATGTGGAGAGCAGGTTAGAGGGAGCAGGATGGGATACAGGGAGGCTGTCAGTAGGCGGGACTGCAGCCTTCAAGGGCAAGGGGCCCAGCTCCTCATGCTGCAGCTTAACTTGCCTTCTCCTGGGTGGAAATCCTGCTTGTCTTTCAGCCAGACTCATGCCTGGTGCCAGTGACCTGCCCATGGTCATGCTGAGAGACTGGCTGCGCAGCCACGAGCTCAGTATGCTGCAATTGCACCCAAGCCTCAGGGGATGGTACAGGGCAAAGACAAGCAATGCAGTGTCTGCCTGTCCATTTAATCTGAATAAGACAATCGATACCCACGTGATAATGTGTCCTTCCTTGTTCCAGGGTCATTCCATCACTCACACTACAGAAATAATGAGCTAGAGACAGCTGGACACAGCTCTAAATGCAGTGCTTTGATAACTGTGCTCTCTGTCAGTTACGGTGTTAGCATGGGCACATTATTAGAATGGCTGCATTTAAAAACTTAACCTTGCCATGTGTGCAGCAGGGCCCAGCCTGAGGAAGGACCTGGTCTTTTCAGAGAGAACAAGCCCACATGTATTACTCATATTTGCAGAGTCACTTCGGATGCAGCCTTGCAAAAAGAGAATGTGAAAGCCAGAGCTGGCCGCAGGGAGGCTGCATGGTAAAACTGTCCTTCACGCTGGCTTCCCTCTCTGTTCTGCTGTCTTGGCTGTGTCACCAAGAAGCATTGGAATAGTATCCTTATTTTCATCAGGAACGAATGGGAGATGAGTCCTTTTGTTGTGCCAGTGTGAGAATGTGTTTCTGTGCGGCAAAAAAATCCATCTGGGCTTTTGAAAAGGAAAATGCTGTGGTCTGCTGCAGGCTGAGCAGGTTCAGACTCTTCAGCTACTTCATGCAAGTGTGATCCCATCTTTTCTGCACTAAAGCAGAGTAGTCTTTTGTATTCATCACTGTGCTGCTGCAAATTAAAGTGGAAAGCAGAGTCTCATGGTAGTCTTCTAGAGAGAAGTCTTGTACATCTGGGGGTTACTTCTGATGAAGAAGAAAGCTTGTTCATGCTAATTATCAAGAAAGATAGAGCCCAGGCACAGCCCCTGTCTTGAGACAGGTCTAGCAGAAGCTTGGTCATCCATCAGTAACAGGAAAATTCAAGGTTTAGCATGCCCTGACTCAAATGTTTTAAGGGTTTGCGACTGTGGCTGGAGTTTTTGGTGTTTCCTTTGAGAGCAGGGACAGCTGCCCCACATAAGCTGCTTTGCTGCCTCTCTGATTTGCTGCCTGGGTGCACAGTTAAACTGACCCTCCCCTTGGTTTGCCATCTGTCCAGTGTGGAACAGGTGCCTGATGATCTCCCCACTGCAGTGGCTTTGCTGGCTTAGGGATGTTGTTTCCCTCCTTCCCCCAGTGCACAGCCTGAGGTTGTGCCAGTGCAAGGTTCTGCCCTGCTCTGCTGTGATCATGAGACTAAAAAGTCTGGCCCTACATAAAGCATGGGTAAGAAAGATACTTTGATGACAGACTTCCTTTCCGTGGAGGGTGCTGGGATGAAAGGAAGGTCAGCAGGGCTGGAAAGCTGAGCAGAGGATGGAGCACAGGGAGTACCTGCAGGGCTGTGCTGACAGTGACCTTCAGAAATCACAGCTAACCACTGCCTGTGCTCCAAACCTTTGTAACGCCTTTGATACCCCCTTGAAGAGTGGAGGTTTTTTGCACAGTGTTTACTCAAAAACACTCAGCACAAAATTAAGACTAAGGTTTAGTGAGGTTTAGTCCAGAAAGTAAACTGATGCCTCAAGGATGGGCATAGTGCCAGAGGAGTGTTTGATAACTTCACCTGAGCTGGCTTATCCTGCACAGCACCCTGCCATTCCTTTATGAAGTCCCAGAAGGAAAATGGTCTCTCTTCAGTGCTCTGCAACAGAAGTTTCCTATTTGAACTCTTGCAAGAAATGAACAGTGACAGCTTCAACCCAAATGTGGGAGTGTTTAAACAGCACAGTTCATTTCTTCAACGAAGAGCTTCCACAGCAGGAACACTGAGTACATGGGTGAACAATTTAAAATAGTACTTTTCCTTATTCAGCAATGATTTTAATAATAACTTAAATTAACTCAGTGAGCAGGGCAACACTGCACAAGTGTGCATGTGTGACTACCTCTGGCAGCCAGAGACGCCAGACAGGGAAAGAGTCTGGAGTCTGGGATAAAGAAACCCACAAACCTCCCTCCCCAAATGAAAAAGAAAGACAGAAATCTTTACAGAAAATGTGCCAAGCCCCCTGTTCTCTATAAACTGCTGAAAACCAGGGAAAAACAAAACCAAATTTGTCAAGTGCCAAATACAAGCAGCACCACACCCTCCTACCCCTGCCAAGCCTAGATAGGAAGGAAAAAAAAGACAGAAAAGAAAGCAAAATGCCCCCAAGCCAAGCAGCTGCCTCGCTGCTTGCCCAGGTCTCCTCACAGCTCAAGAGCTGCCCCCCTGCAGACGTGCCCTGGGCAGGCTGTGCTGTGTCAGATCCCCTTGGTTCCAGTTTGCCTGGTTTCTGGGGAGCCAGAGGCCCGTGGCATGGCAGGAAAGAGATCCCTCCACAGATTGATTCCCGTGAAGTGACTGTGACATTGCGTGGGCCCCGGCTGACCCTGGGGTTCTTACACGTGACTTGTTGGGCTAATGAGCCACGGTGCACTTAGGGACTGAAAAAGCTCCAACAAAGGTAGAAAGAGCCTCTACCTAATTTTGTCTTCGCCTTTCTGTGCCAGGGGAAGGGATCCTGATTTCTTCAGAGGCTGCAGAGCTCCTTGACTTCATTGATGAGCAGGGACAAGTGCATGTGATTCAGAAATACCTGGAGAATCCTCTGCTTTTAGAGCCAGGACATCGCAAGTTTGACATCAGGTAACCTTTTCTGCCTTTGTAACACCAGTTTTCTTTTTCATGCTGCTTCTTTCTGAGACACTGAGACTAGAGTTTGTTCTCCTGTCCCCCAGGAGCTGGGTTCTCGTGGATCATCAGTATAATATCTACCTCTACAGAGAGGGTGTCCTGCGGACCTCTTCCGAACCATATAACAGTGCTAATTTCCAGGACAAAACCTGCCACTTGACCAATCACTGCATTCAGAAGGAATATTCCAAAAACTACGGACGGTATGAGGAAGGGAATGAAATGTTCTTCGAGGAGTTCAACCAGTATCTGATGGATGCCCTGAACACAACGCTTGAGAATAGCATCTTACTGCAAATCAAACACATAATAAGGTAGCCAGCTGCCTAGGAGAGCATAACCCTTCAGGAATAGGGAGTGCCTGTGGACACAGCTGGGGAAGCAGACAGAGCAAGAAGGGAAGGGTTTCAATTGTATAAATTTAAGATAAGGCCATAAACACCCCCATGTCACTGCTCAGTGAAAAGGCACCTCCATGGGTGCTGCAGATTCAGTGGTATGTGTCCATGTCTCTGTGTTTTGCCAGCTGTGGCTGGAGAAAGATAAAGTGGAAAAGGAAGAGAGCAGGTCAAAAGACAGGGCTGGGAGAGGCTGAGATTAAAAAAGGCATAGAGACAATTGAGGGGAAGTGAGGCTGGGCTCGAGTGTGCAGACTCTGCATGCTTCCCCCACCATCAGCCTGCAGCAGCACGTGGCTTTTGCCTAGGTCATCCTACGCAGTCCACAAGAGCCAGTTCCTTCCTGGGCTAGAAAGTGCCTGGAGAGAAAGCTCAGTGCTGCAGAGAATCCAGGTCTTGACAAAGCAGTCCTTCATGATGGAATTTGCTTTGCCAGGACCCCTTTGCTGTTAATTGCACTAAAAAGACGTGGCATAATCTTTGGGGGGACTTGAAGGCAAGTGAGCACCCAGTGGCAGTTCCCTGGGACCTGCTGCAGCTCTTTGTGGCATTGCACATCATGTTTTTAGCTTGTCTGGCCCGGTGGTGGGGGAGGATGCTGCTCTCCAGCTCCCTGTGAGTTAACTCAGGGGTGTCCCCACATGGATTTCCATGGTCAGGGGATCTCACTTGCAGGGCCCTGGCTACCAGACACGTGTTGGACACAACTTGTAGTGTACAGTATGTACCTGTAATAAATAACTTGTAATATGGGGCAGTTCCAGGGCAACCCCTCTCACTTAACTCTGCAGTCCAGGTGTCCACAGCAGCCTTAACCTCGAGTTTCTGTTTTCCCCTTCACAGAAGCTGCCTTATGTGTATAGAGCCTGCAATCAGCACGAAGCATCTTCACTACCAGAGCTTCCAGCTCTTTGGCTTTGACTTCATGGTGGATGAGGAGCTGAAGGTCTGGCTAATAGAAGTCAACGGGGCCCCAGCGTGTGCCCAGTGAGTAAATCAGTTTCTGTAATGCCCTGGTGATGCCACCATCCACATGCCTCACCCAAAATGTGGCTTATATCCCAGCTCCAAGTGAAAAAGGTGAAAGAAGGGGAATGGCAAGGGAGTTTTTAAGGCTAACACTGGGCACTGTGCCAGTCAGTTTGGGTTCATTTCTCTTGTCTCTTTGTTTGGTATCCCCCAGCTTCTTTCCCACGCACTAACCTGGATTTTTGATCAAATGGGTTTGAATATAATTTGGGTCATTTTTATTACACTTGGGTTGAAGTTATGCTTGCAGATTTAACGCTTTGGGAGTCAGATTGTTTCTCAGTCTCTCTAGTGAAGCCACTGGTGGCTGCTCTTTATATGAACACATGTTAAATGAGAAACATTAAGGGCAGCAGCTGGAAGTGAGTGACTAAATTTGCAGGCAGCAGGACCACAGAGCACACTGTGTATGCTGCAGATGTTACCAAACCTCTGTCACCAAATTCTTATCACCAATTCAGTGTGGGCATCATTTATTCAGGTCACACAGGGGATAATTCCTGACCCTATGCGCCCATGTGATTTTAGAAGTGTCTTGCTTATATACAGTGATTACTTGCATGTTACAATTTGCCCATTACCATAAAACCATCCCCAGGTTCCCAGATTAAGTCCTTGCTTTGACTATGCCTGCTTTCCTGAGCCAGATGCCTTTTTATCTTCCAGCCATCCTGGCTGGGAAAGCGGATTTTGCATGCCTTGTTTCTCTGCTAAGAGTTCTCAGGCATAGTAAAAATTGAATTAACCCTTTTAGTGTCACAGAGATTGGATTATAGCTTCTTCCAGCAGCCACAGGGAGGCTGGAACAGCCAAACAGCCCTGGCCATGAACATCTCTGTGTAGGCACAGCAGGAGGTGCTGTATTACGTGACTGAGACAGCTGCAGGAGACCAGAAATTTTTGCTAAGTGAGCATCTGTATCATATTAAAAAAACAAAACAGCAAAACAGAACAGGCTGTACATCACTGCATTAGAATTTGATCAGATTAGATGATGATTAAATTAGGTTAGATCATCACTGACAGTAGACAAAAAATGCGTGTCAAACCTACCAGACAGCCTGTTCAGCAGCTTTTTCAGGGCTAGAGCTCGGGGAGCTCTAGTGTCCAGGATGCCCTGTTCACAACATGCATCATGGTGCAGTTACTGCCTTGCACCTCCTTGTCTTGCTGTATGGGTAGAATTTGGCTGTTGCTGGGTGGATTTGGATTGCAGCAGTGCCCTGTTTGTTTTGGGCCTCTTGGAAGAACAAGGGCTTTGTTGGGCACTTGGAAAATTGAAAGCAGGCGAGGTAGGTTTTGGCTATTTGTGACTTCTCCTGTTCAGGGTTATTCTTATTTATAGCACTCGTATCACACAGCTCCCATTTAAAGAGGAAAAAAAATTGGCTGCTATAAGCATTAACATTCCCAGGAGCTGAAAAAGCATCCTACTGTCACATACATAGCCCCAGTGGCATGGAAAAAAAGACATTGTTAATCCTGGGAAAAACAGCTGTGCTACTAAATATGTCCCAGATGCCACCACATTCAGGGAGGTTCCACATGCATTTCCTCCAGCAGAAAATGAAATTGTTGTTAACTCGTCTCAAACACCTTGTCTCTCTTCTCCCTGACCCTGCTGTACATGAGCTGTGCCGTGGTGAAACACATCCCACACATCTGAGGGTCCTGTGAAGCCCCTGCGCCTGGTCAGCAGCTGATGTGTACAGCTGCACCCCGGCACAGCATTTCATCAAACCAGGAATGCATCAGAGCAGCCCCTCTGGGGCACATTCCCATGTGAACAGGGTCTGGGGTGGTAAATCCCAACTCCCTGAGCTGGAAGGCTGGTACAGGGAGCCCTGAGTTATTTTCTACCCCTTTGCATCTTGTGGAGACTCAAATCTGGGGGCTGAGGGTTTGGAGCCTCTGCTCAGAAGCCTGACCTGGCTGTAAACATAGTTCATGGGTTTTGTGGTCCTTTGTGAAAGGGAGCAATACTGGAAATTACCACCATGGAAAAAGAAGATACTTGCTGGTGTAACCAGGGAAGAGGTGGAAGAGGTACTGCTCTCCTCCTGTTTGCCACCCTGAAACTCCCTGTAATGGGAATAGGATCTTGCAGATCTTTCTGGGAAGATGCAATTCTACATTAAAACTGGGGAGGGTTCTGCTGGTTTGTCCTGCCTGGGTATCTGATTCTCTCTCTCTCTCTCTCTCCCTCCCTCTCTCTCATCTCTTAGGAAGCTGTATGCAGAGCTCTGCCAAGGAATTGTGGATGTAGCCATCTCCAGCGTTTTCCCCCTCAATGACACTGGGCAGAAGATGAACCAGTCATCATCGATCTTCATCAAGCTGTGACAACAACACAACTGCCACTGCTGTGCACAGGGAGAGACTGCACCCCTCGGTCAGCACAGTTTGGTGGCTTATCTCAGTAACATGCCAAAAAGTGATAGAGACAGGCTTCATATTTTCTGGGAGACACAGGGAAAAACAACAAAACAGGCATCCTCACAGAGCTGTGATGACCCAGAGCTGCTCAGATAACTCTGCCTGCATTCACCAAAACCCACTTTAGAAACAGCTCCTGTGACTTTGATACCTGAAACAAATCTCTCTGGGAGAACAACAGAACAACCTTAAAACGAAACCCCAGCAGGGATACTGTAATGCTGTATTAGCTCCTCCTTTTCTATAGAGATAACATTGGGTTTTTTAAGGGAAATGAGTGAAGAGAACGATGGAGTTGTCCTCCTCCTGCTGTGTTTATCCTTTCCTCACCTACTGCATCATTAGTGCCTTAGCTCGGCTCCAAATAGGTGACTCCTTTCCTTTGTTCCTGCTCTGTTACATAGAAAGGAGCAAACTCTCCTGGTGCCTCAACCCAGGAACACCACAAGTCAGTTTCCTTAGGTCCTGTTCCAGGCTGGTTGGCTGAACATCCAGGCAATGGCTGGCAAAAGGGTGCTGAACTGCAGGCGGTGAATTAACCCAAGCAAGGAAGGCGATTTTCTTTATTGATAGCTATCCCTTTTCCTATTGAGATTTGAATCAGTGTCTGTCCCAGTCTGAGGCAGTTGGATTCTGCTTAAAAGAGGTACAGAGACCCCCTCAGAGCTCACCAGCAGGCTGTAGGATTTCTAGCATCACTTCGCGCTGAGTGTTTCAAGTAGCAGAAACCTTGATCCCAGTTTCTTCTGAGGCACTGCAGTGACTTAAGGCTCTTAGCTCAGATTTCACCTTCATGATTTAATTGAGGCTTGAACCTGAAACCTTTCTACCCAGATCCCATTTGATCCAGCCAATTTTATTCTCCTCCATTTGACAAATACCGCAATCATCTGCCCTGCTCACAGTCCACAACTTGATCTTGGCTAGGGGGAAAGTGGGTGAGGTTTTGTAGACCAGGAGAGACATTCCTGTTTGCCACACATCTGGGGAATCGGGTGCTTTGGGGAGAAGGAGAGGTTAAATTCCTTGAGATGTCTGAATTTCAGAGCTAACATCTGCTTCAAGTATAACCTAAATCCCTGTCATGTTTCCCACCTTGTGAAGTGTATCTGAATTTGCAGTGTGAGCCCAGCACATCCCTCTGACAGGGAGAGATGGTCATGGAAAGAAACTGGTTCCTGTTCCAAATAACAAACAAGAAGAGGTGGTGGAGATTACAAGCTGCCTGTGTGTAATGGGAAGTCAATCAAGCAATGGAATTCCTGCCTTCCTTGGAAGAACCTAGCATTTTGGTGTACCCATCTCTGCCTGTGATGGAGATTTCAGAGTTCTTCATGCAGCAGACAATCCTGATGGGAAGGGGCTGGGTGATAAGCGGGGAGAAGGGTGTAGGGGGAGGATTGGTTGGGTTTTCTAACCTTATGATAGCACAGAGGTGTCAGAATTTCACTGCAGTCCAAGTGAAGTGTGGTGGTAACTCACAGTGGTAAAATGCAGGCTCTCTAGGGTTGTTACTCAGCTTGCAAAGTTCACCACATCTCCATTGACATTTTCATGTTAGCTTAGCTGAGCTTGAAAACTGCACGTTTTTTGCCCAGCAGTTGCTCTCATCCAGGATGTGACTGAGGTGGCAGCTGAGCTCTCATAAACTCTAGGGCAGATGAGAACAGAAAGTTTTCCCTGTCATGATGAACCAAGAAATGCTCATTTCCTGGGGTGCTAGGCCCATCCTGCTCCTCAAAAGTGAAATTTAGATAATGCTTGGTGGTAAGAGCCACAACTACAGACGATGCAGCTAATCATACCCTGCCTTTCCAGCTGGGCTTTGGGGAGGTAGTGCTTCAGGGACACTTGAATGCTCTTTTTGCTGAATTTTTCAGGAATAAGCAACATCCTCTGGAGTAAAATGTGTATTTTCCACCTTCTCTTAAAGTGCCCCCCAAAGTAAAGCACAGAAGGTAAATGATAAAGGAACAGAGAGCACAGTGCCTAAAGTTTTGCCCAAAATACTAGCTACGAGGTGGAGTAGAGGATGTGTGTGTGGCTGAGGCCTGGCCATTGCAGCCATGGGTGCACCTTGCAAGTGATGCTCACAAACCCCTGTGAGACTTTTGTTTGTTTCTTTTTTTAGGAATATACAACAATAAATGTTTTCTAGTTTATTTCAGCTAAAAGGTCAATAGAAAAGGTCTTATTCTCTTTCCTGAGCCTTCACCCAGGATACTGCTGGGTTTCCAGAAGACACCTACTATATTGCAGAATGTCTCTAGTCTTAGTTGTATCCCTTCATGTCATCCATGAAGAATTTCTGGCCCAGCTGTTCCGGCTGTGTTGTCCAGCAGGGTCTGGTCCCACTGGACTCTGGGTTTCAGGTAACTCCCATGTGGCTTGTTCCATCCCAGTTAGTCATGTTGTGCTTCTGCTGAAATCTGGTGGCTGCCCACAGTCCGTGGAGAAGGCTGGAGAAGTCTGAGAAAGGCTCAAGCGCCGGTTTCATCCAGGTGACTGTGACCAGTGCCCTCCAGGACTGCCTGCATGTCCCTGCTCCCAGCATTTCTTGTTCTCCACAAGCAGCTCTCTCCCGGGAGAGCAACGCTATGCCGTTCATTACCGTGCTCCATGACAGTGTCTGCTGTGGCAGCCCTTGGGAAGCCCTGGTGTCGAGAGGGTGTGGGGCACACGCACCTGGCCGCCCGCCAGGCTCGGCACCGTGTGCCCAACTGCTCTCACGCCGGCATGTGCATGTGGGGCTGGCGAATGCCTGAGCTCCCGGCTCTCCGGTGAGCTCACGTCTATCCGCATCTCTCCTGAACCATCATTAAAACATGCAAACCCCTCAGACTGTGGTGTTTCCTTGGGGCAGCGGGTCCCTGGGGCGGCAAGTCCCGAGAGCTTCGGGAGCCGGCGTCAGCCCCCGGGCTGTCCCGGCAGCGGTGGGAGCTGGGGAATAGCGGGGTTCGAGATTCCACGCGTGCGGAAGCGGCAGAGCGTGATGGGGATGGGTGCACGCGGGCGGACGGGGGTGCACGTGGACGGACGGGGTGCGCGCGCTCCCGGAGCGGCCTCGGGGAGCGGCGCGCGCGGGGGCGGTGCCGCGCGCAGTGCGCACGCGCGGGGCGG
>VZUI01044386.1:0-45483 GCA_013401135.1 Cettia cetti | reverse complement strand
CAGGTTGTTTCTCAAACAAACTCTGCGCGTCTTCTCTCCCTGGTTCACTCTCAGAATCAGTCTTAAAGATACAGAAACTCAATATACAGCACAAACAGAATCGACGATTGGGGATACAAACATCATAAAGTCACCCTAGGACATCTTTTAAAGTTTGTTTCAGGAAGAGAGGAGAGTGCAACACCTGATGCTGAATTCTCAACTAATTTCTTACAGTAGTAAACTGTTTCCAGATTTGTCTCCTCAGACTGCATGCCATTAAAGTAGAAGGTGTGGGGGGGGTGTCTTTGTTCTTCACATAGTCATTTCACCATCCTGTAATTCTTTAGGAATATGTCACGTATGTTTGTCAGGCAGTGGACCCTGACTACAAGGAAACAGCAGCCTGTGCTGTAGGTTACATGGCTGGGAGGGTGCCAGGTGCCCTTTGCTTTCAGCACAGCCGCTGTACCTGCTGCATGAGCACGGCTACAACCCCTGTACAGTAGGTGAAGGGATTGTGAGAGCTGTGCAGGGAATACAAGCTGCTTGCTCCTGCCTCCTGCTCATCTCTCTCCAGTCTTCATGCTTCATCAGCTGTGACTGGGCTAGGACAGTTTTTTATCTACTTTTACAGGTTTAGTTCTGAAGGGGATCCCCCTTCTTCAGATGTCATAGATGGCAACACAGCATGTGGTGGTGAGAACTGTGCTCATGCCATTTAGTGACACAACACTGGGAATAACTGGTACATTAGCAAAAAAGAAAGGTATAAAGGATGTATTAAAGTTTTTTTATGTCTTCCTTATACACACATACAGATATTTTTGTTGACCTGGCCTTCTATATACTGCCTTTATTGCAATAGAAGGGAAAAATGTGAAGAATCTAAGTCTTTTTACCCACTAAGAGTATTTTAAGATGTTTACAAGACACACTGTCCATGTTCATGCATAGTGCAGAGATGGAATTGGGCTGTGAGTGCAGCGGGGTTTCCAGGATCACATCTTTGTGTTACACAAATAGCTGATAGCACGTTGGCTGAAGGAGAACGTGTGTGCATGCACGTGTGCGTAGCTGTATTTGCTTATGGTTGTAGGATTGAATTATATTGCACAACTTCAACAAATACAGGTAATGTGTTATCTCTTCCCTCCATCTCTGTGTACTCAGTGGTAGTGAACCTTTTCATTTGAACTTTATGTTTGCAAATGTTAACAATTACGTCTCACTGTATTTGTGAGGTACACTAACTGTGGACTGTTAGCCAACTTCCAGGTGGTGGCTGTCAACATGCAAGTAGGAAGTTGGTTAGTCTAAGGCTAAGCAGTACATTTATGGTCATGTCCTGAAGGAGAATCTGGGAGTTTCTCCTTCTTTTCCTGTTCCATGTGGAGCCTGTAACTTTTCTGGGATCAGCTATATAGGCTAAATGCTGAAAGGCTGAATGCCTTTCAGCCAAGACTTGTTCCTCTCTTTCTCTATGATACAAGTGCATCTGCTGCCAGAACAGGCTTGCTCCACAAGAAGAGGTGAGAATTCCATTCCCAGGGCACTCTCTCTTCTCCCTGATGGCATCAAAAAATGAGGCTTTGGCTGGAATTTGGCTGAAACCCCATTTTGAGTTGCAAGCTGCAATTTTTTGGGCTACCTTTAATTCATTCTCATCTTTTAGTGTCCAACATCTTCTTTCCTAGAAACAATAAACCCAAGTTTTACTTAGTCCTTTTCTCCCTGCTCCTTTGCAGCTTCAGAATGAGCAGCAATAACTGAAGGTCTAGTATTGATAAGTCTTTGGTGCACAAGAAGATGGAAATATTTATGTGCTACTGTGCTCTGCAAGCTTGCTCTGTGAAGTGCTATTGGCTGTATTAGAAATGCACCAATTGCAGCAGGAACTATAAGGCTTTCACCATAAGTGGCAATGACCACATGTGTGTTATGTTTTGGTTTTTAATGAAGTGGACTTAGTATAAATATTCCTAATAGAACTAATGTTCCCATATAAAAGTCTTGCCTGCATAGCAGTCATTAAGCTGTGTTATCCAGAGCCCTAAATGACCACCTTAATTTCAGTAAAGTTCATGCAGTTTTGAAATTGATTTTAATTTCTCCTGGGTTGTGCTTTCAAACCTCATGTAACTTGGATCACAAACAAGTCTTTGATAATATAAAATTTATCTTATTAAGGGGTGGAGATTTCAAAAATTCCCCCTGAAAGGAGCTATAGAGTAAGATTTTCACTGAGTACTGACAAGGCTTTATGAAAACAGCAGAAGAAAACCGACCGTATCAGAGGCATCATAAATATGTGCTGGCTCTCAAATGTGCCTTTCTCATGGTGACAGAAGTGCCCACAGCCTTGGCACAGTGGCTGCAGTGCTGGGTGTTCCAATTTGGTTCTGTCAGCTTGCGAATTACTTCCACAGTTTTCTTCTGAAAGCTGTGATGCTTTCAGTCTTAAGTACAGAAGGTGCCTGCTGATTCTCAAGGGTCTGAGGCAAAGAAATCAATCAAGAAGCACACCCAGTGTATCAAAGGGCTGCTCCTACCTTGGGTATAGTGGAATCCATCCTCACCAGAGCTTTATAAACTCAGTATTTTTTCTGTTTTCTTTCTCATGTGATGTGCAGTCATAGTGGCAAAAGTCAAAAGAGATTTTAAGCCCATTGAAAAATAAACGTAACTGCTGACCCGGTGCAAACTTTTTTTAGAGCATGAAATCTCATCTTTTTGCAAGATGTTGCAAGATCCACAGAAATTCTTCACTAGCACTTTAACACCTTGAAGAATGCTTGGATGTTTCTGTGCCTGTGCAGTAGTTCTCTGCATATTTCAGTATCTACCCCCATGCTGCTGAGAATCACTTGTAGCAACTTGAGCACAAAGAGGAGTTAGAAGAGCGAGTTACAAGGACTTTTATTGTTTCTTGGCTTTTGAACAACAAAATATTTTCCCCTCCATAGCATAATCTTGATAATGAAATATTTTTCTCTAGCTGTTTGTATAGTACTGTGTTGTTGATGAGGTGCCCTGTCAGCCATTTCTTCAGCCTGTGGGGGTCCCTCTGGATGGCAGCATAACCTCTGGAGTATCAGTCACTCTCCCCGGTTTGGTGTCATCTGTGCTGACAAGTGCACTCTGCCCCATCACCTGGGAACCTCAAGGTGAACCTCTCATTTGGATTTTGTTTCCAAGTGTGTTGGATGCTGCTGTGACCTTTGTGGGAATTATTATTTCATTTTTAAATTTAATTTTTATTGTAGGCTGGATAATAAAAAATGCTTTTGTTTGCATCAAAGCAAGAATTGAGCCTCCAGCCTCTTTCTCTTGTCGTGTTTCTCAGAGGTCAGCATAAAGCTGTCTTCTCCTGCTACCTTTCTGTCACACAGTGTTGGAAATCACAGCAGCTACACCTGTAGCCTGGGGTTCCCTTTTGGCAAACTAGTTATCTCACCAAGGGAAAATTGAATGTCAATGCTTTTGTACTGTCTAGGAATACTTAGGGACAAGCTTTTCCTTCTGACTGTTCAAGGGCCCCATTCAAACAGTGGGATCTTTGAAGTGGAATGGCTCTAAATTTGAGAACAAACACCATTTGACTGCTGAGATCAGCTCAGTGGGTTAGCTCAGCATGGTGCTATTAACACCGAGGTTGTGGGTTGATATCAGCCATTGAGGAGCTTGGTTTGAGGATCCTCGTGGGTCCCTTCCAACTCAGGATATTCTGTGATTCAGGAGAGTAGGTGAATAGAGTATAACCAATACCATTAGTCTTAGTACCACTTTCTCCTTTTCATTTACTCAGGAGTGTTTCCATTTCTCTCCATTTAGGATGTGAACCCTCTCGCCTTTTCCTCCGCTTTGGTTTGGATGAGACACCAATAATGGGTGAAAGAGATCTTTACTGGCTGTATCCATCTTAAGCCTCACCACCTACCTGTCATCACTTACAGATGGTGTCTTTGTTTACTTGTTTCAGTTGTTTCATTAGTGGGAAGGGAGATTTCTCTGCTTATCACCTTCCCCTATGTCTGCATTTATGTGTCTTTCTCAGCTTTGATTAAAGGAGTTGTTGATCGGGAGTGTCCGCATGGTCAGAATAATCCTTAAACAATAATTTAAAGCAGATTACCATATCATTAATTGTCTAACACTATAATATATATTTATTGCTGTTACTGTGATTCTGTTGTTGCAACAAGGTCTTGACCAGATTGTCAGAAACTGTACTGCAGGGACAGAAATATGAAAGTCCATCCAGCTCTTAAAGCTTGGTTGTTAAATAGGAAAGGAAATCAATCTATGAACTAATGCAGGCAATCTACTTTGGATAGGACTTCTTACTGGTATTATGGTAAGATGAGTACACTGGAGATAGGGAACTCTGAAAAGAGAATTTTTGCATCAACTGTTTTTTGGCAAGGAAACCACAGGAAGCTTATATGCCCATGTAGGTGATGCAAGGATTGTTATGGATGCCTTTGAAAGGAGCAATGTAGTGGACTGAAAATCCTGTGCTTTGCCTTACCACATTTAAACTCATTGCTGCTTTTTTGTTTTTGTCTTAGTCTAACTGGGTCCTCCTGAAGGACTGTAAAGCTGTTTGCTTTAGCTTTGCATCTCTGGATACAAAGCTGAAGAATATTTTGAAATATGAAATGTTTTTTGCAAAATAGTTCTCTGTAAACCTATCTGCTTTAGACTACTGTTGCACAAGATTTTTGCGTGAAAGAATCATGACCTGCCCCAACTGTAGGCATGTGACTGTGTGAAAATAACAAACTTACACTTTCTACTCTTTAATATGGTCCTGTAAGCAATTGAGGACTGCTTATCATGGCCAGATATTAACTAAACTATGATGTATAGTTCAGGAATTCTTTAGGTCATGGGATTGGAGTTTTTTTGTTGGTTCATGGCCAGTTCATTGGAGCTGTTTTTTTGTTTCTTTGTCATATCCATTGTTCCACCCACCACCCACCCCTACCCCAAGTAAAGTTACAGATGAGAAATGAGAACTGTAGAGACATTTACATGGTTAGGGATTGTGGACTGGCATATGAAAGGTCTCCTCCCACTTCAGTCAAAGAAAAAAATTTGATTAACTCAAGTAGGAGTAGTGTGCTCTGCACTGTTATTTGGACACTTATTTTCAGCAAGGATGATGGGATCAGGTAAAAACTGTTGAAAATGTCACTTTCTGTTTAATTTTTTGTCATTTCTGACATTTGGGAAGAAACAAGAACAGTTCCATGTTTTCATTCTAGAAATATTACTAATAGCTCATAGCATCTGGAGGAGATGCAGTGGGTAAAGCAGGAAAGTACAAACACATGGCCATTTGAAAGATTTATCATTGAATAAAAGTTGATGATCTTTTATTTATTAAGAACATCAGTCAATGTCCATTCCGGAAGAAGGAAAATTTTATGAATAGGAATGTAATATTTATTTAATTAACTTATTAGACATGTTCAGAGTTGGATGTTTGTAATGCTGCCTTGGACTCTGAAGGAATATGCTGACATCCAACAGACTCAAGAACTGGCTTTTTTACTCTTGCTTGCTGTTTTAATAACATCTCTTCTGGATTCTACTGTTGACAGCATAATGATGATTAATTTCACTTACTGGATGTTTAACCTTGCTGAGCAGTTCATGGAGAGAGAAACAAAGTCTTAAGTTTTGTGAAGTCCAAGTGTGAGGAGGAACTGGAAAATGTCATGAAAAGAGTCCCACAAATGTAATGAAAAGAGTCCTCTTGAGCTGTACACATAGATTATTTCCCTTGTGGCTTCCCAGACTTTATCAGATACCAGCTCACCAGGATTTTTTTTCCCAAAGCTGTCTTTGCCTTGAATATCTCCAGAAAGTATGGCTACTTCTTTGTTTGCTCTCGTGTGGTGGTGCAAACCCAAACCAGATTGCATTTATTTTAATGTGTTGTGTGTTAAACTAGCTGAAACATGGTCTTGCAGTAGTAACATTACCAAGGGCTGTTTTAAGGTTTTATGCTGGTATTTAATGGCAAGTACTAACTATATAAAGCTTGCTTTAAAAGGAAGAAAAAAAAAAAGCAAGGATTATTTTCTCATCAAACCATCTTATGCTCTTGACACAAGCCATGGAGGTCACAGTAACTTCTAGAGAGTACTGTGGAGGTACAGGCATGTAAGCAGTGAAGAGGGGGATGGAGAGCTGACTGAAATCAGGAACCAGTTTCCTTCTCATGCACCATCACATATTCACTTTCATGGTAGGAAATGCTTCCTAACAAGCAGAGTAAATTTCAGGAAAATTGTCTCCATTCCCTGTTGCTAAAAGTGTTTCAAGCAGATAAATTGTCACAGAGATTCTTTTGGTTCCTCCTGTTTTGTGTGAGACAGGAGTGAGACAAGAGTGCAGCATCCTGGTCCTGCTTCTTCTTTCACATGTATTGTTCTCACCAAGTAAAAAGTCCTGAAAGTTGTTTTCAGTTTCTTTATGTAAGACCATAGTGCCCTGTTCAGGGAGACCACATCACTGTTCCCTCCATCAAATTTTTTTTAAAGATGTAAATTTAAAAATTGAAACACCTGTTAGGGTAGATTAGCTGAGTTGTTTACATATCTGTGTCATGGTTTAATACTGACCACCAACTCAGCTACACAGCTTCTTGCTCATAAAATAATTCTGTTTTCTGGGGTTTTTTTTCTTCTTCTGTTTTCTTTTTTCTGCTTTCTTTTTTCCTTTTTTATTTTTCCTTTTGTTTTAAATTTTTTATTTTTTTCCTTTTTTTTTTTTTTTTTTTTTAACCTGTAAATATTTCTCTGGAACTAGTAACTGTAAAATCTAAACCCTGGTGCTAGTGCTACGAGCTGTCATTATCTCTTTGGCATTACTTTGACTTCTGCAAGTACCATGAGCACTTAACCCAGCATCGAGGGCTGAATTTGGCAATTCTGACCTTTCAGAAATAGCTTTCCCGTTGATAGGGGTTCAGACTTTTGACAACCATTTTGTTTTTGATGATCTATTCATCTTTTAAGTGATGCTTTCAACCTGTCTCAGCCTTTCTCTGTGTTTCCTGTCTTAATGGACACAGAGAGGAATTCCTCTCTGACAGGGCCAGTCTGGTAGAATAATAAATATGTCCACTTGGAAACTTCTGCTTTATTTTCTTGTTACTTTCTAGTGCCTCCCTTAAAATTCTCCATTAGTTGAGAAGGTGATGTTTTCTGTTTGATTGTGAGGTCAAAGTTCTTATTCAGTTGATGTGTTTTCACAGAGCAAGGTCACTTTCTCAGCAATTAGCTATCTACCTCTCAGTCACTACAGTGAAGTACCTGTTGGGATTGTAAGATTTTTCATTAGAAATGAAACAGAACAAAAAATACACCCCAAAACTCCCACAACCCAGAAATCAACTAAGTGGAAAAAGGAAAAAAAAACCCAAATTCAAAAAACCCCTCTACTCATTGTCTATTATCCTCTAATATCCTTTGCTACTAGTTTTTACCTACTCTTAAAAGTTCTGGCTGGATTTTGTCAAGCAGACATTTATTTCAAGATGTTCTTTCCAAGTATTTCTTGACCATCTCTTGATAAGGAAGCTGCTGTGCAATCCAGCCGCTCACTGCCTTTTCCTGGAGTGGTACTTCTGCTCTGCCTGGAGGATCTCATGCTGTATGCTGATTGCCTCTTCATTCACTGCTTTATTTTTCAGGATGTGGTAGCTGGCTTCCAGCTCCCATCAACACTCAAGCTGCAGTATGCTGAGACAGTATCCTGTAGAAGCTTACTCTATTTGTTGTCTCAGGTGGCAAATGAACTTGGAGGTTTTTGAAAAAATATCAGGTAGTTTATACCCTAAATTATTGCTCTGATAATGTAGTAGCATTTTTACCACTTTGGAGTCAGTGATAGACATTGTGTCTCTTATATACACTTTTAAAAATATATATATACACACTTATATATATATATATATATATATATATATATATGTAACTGACTCGTAGATAACCTGTTTTTTCTCAAGTTTGTATTTTTTCTATGTCTTAGTTTTAGTGTATGTCTCAGGTTTAGTTACCATATATATTTTTTTAATTCAGAAGTTGTCGCTTTTCCTCCCTATGTGAAATTTCATTTTTTTCCCCTTTTCATGAGTCTAAGTGTTGCTTATAGTAAAGCCCCCAGACTCATCTTACTCTAGGTTTAATTTGCACTTTTTAGTACAGACACTAGCATGGGAAAAGAAAAAAGTGCTGAGTTTCTCTTTGGTTTCTGTTTTCCTGTTCATTCACTGCTGTCCTTTTTTTTTTTGTTTGTTGGGGTTTTTTTGAGGGGTATGACTAACGTTTACTTTTTACTTTTTGTGTTTCATTAATGTCACCTGTGAGAAATCTCAAAGTTATCAGCAGTTGAATTGTTCCTGAAACTCCTGACATGATGATTCTCTGCATAAGGTTTTTCCATTAAGTTTTCTATATGATGTCACTGCTTTTCTAACTTTATTTTTTCTGTATCTTGTACATTTGCTATTGACTGAATGCTGGTTCATTTTCTGTGTCACTTGCATGCCCCTTTCTCCTCAGTGTTCTTTGTATACAAGCTTGTTTCTCAGGTCTGTGCAAATCTCTACTGTTTGCTAGAGTTTGCATCTTTCTGTACTTTCATTTCAGCTGTTGCCTTTTCCTTTTCTGTTACTAGTGCCATCTGTTCCTCTCTGGAAGCTGGGTGGTTACACAAGCCTGTCTTTTTTTGTAGCTTGACAAAATATTATTGTGGGGTTCCTTCAACATCTTGATAACCCTGTTCAAAATGTCTTTCACACATTCCATTTTTCTACAGCTTTAAACTGCTTTTGGAAAGTCCCCAGGATTCCTCTCCCTCACCCCTGACAATATTCTGTTTCATTTAAATGCCCTGGCACCAATTTTTAATTGCTACTCCTTGCTCCACTGCACTTGGCTTCTCTTTCCCAATCTTTTTCTCTCTTCTTACTGCAATTGCCTGGTACCTCTCTTTGTCTATGGAAACACTACTTATTATACATACTCCCTTTAAAGTTCAGCTGCTTGCAAACAAGAATCTGATCTACTAACAGATTCTCATAGGTTATTTTTTATTTATGTATTTCTTTGCAATATTTGTAACATCTGATTTCATGTCTGTTTCTGCAGTCTAGATCTATATCCTGCTTTGCTTCGCCAGGGAGCTACAATCACACTCCATTTTTTCCTAGCCTTCTTACTATTTCCAGGTGCAAGGAATTGTGTTTTTTAGCCTGTATTAAGGTTGGGGGTTTTTAAAATACAATTTAGAAATGTGATTGAAGTTCACAATCTTTTCTGTGCTTCTACAGGGGCCTGTAAAACTGTGATCAGACACATCTCTGGTAACAGTTCTCTGTTCTCACAGTGCTTTGCTAATTGTTAGCCAGCACATTTGTACAGTAAAGGCCATTTCATACACACCTGGGATTTCTCCTTATCTGATACTCTTTAATGTACTGTCTCATATACAAGTTTTCAACAGTTAGTGTTTTAAGAAGCTTAATTAAGTATCTGTGAAATCTGATTCAGAGAAGTCAGTGAGACTTGACTAAGATAAGGTAAATCAATAGAGGGACTCTACCAGCCCAGGAAAATAAAAGCCTTTCAGCTACTTCCAGCAAAAATCTCCAGTACCAAGCATGTCTCCTTTATCCTGTAAACTGACACATAATTTTGGAGAATGGGGATGCAGGTTTTTGTGAGAAGCATGTGTAGAGCTTGCTGTGGGATGCTCAGCAGTACATTTCTGTCTCAGGAACACATCTGTCTGGCCGTGCCATGGGCAGAGATGGACAGTGCAAGGGAAAGTTTCTGCTGAGTTGTCTCTCCTTGTGGGCTTTACTACAAGACCAATGGCTCTTCCAATATATGACTTCATATTCTTAACTTCCTTTTCTGTTCTGAACAAAGGAAACTGCTTTATGTTAAAATTAAAGATTGTGAATAACCCTGTGAATGAAACATTTTGAAACTCAGCAGGTTTTGAGATTGCAATATTAACCTAATCAAGTCCTGATGCAAGTGCAAGTCCTTGACATTTAATGCACACAGTCTACTATTCAAAAGGCAGACAGATCCATAGGTCCTGTAAAATACTCTGAACAGTTTTGTCTCCTACACTAGTGGGTTGAATTTGAATCTTGGTTATCTTTGAATCTTAGCTTCAGCTTCCAACCATTTGCTTTTGTGTGTGGGGCCTCAATGTATTTATAATCCCAGAGGATGTAACTAAGTACCTTTGTGAACTAAATGTGCTGGATTCCTATGACGATTCTTATCTTTTAGTTATTTAACAACTCCTGCTTGAACATTTCTAAATTTTTTATTCTTTTCTTCTTGAAGTCCTTTTTTGAAATGTGAATATTTGTGTACTGTGATCTGCTACAGCACTCCACAGAAGTCATAGTACAACCAAATGCCGAGATACATAGTTTCCCTGCTTTTCTCATCTGACTTGTTGACATGTACAAAAATCCCAGTAACCCTTCAACCTCATACTCAGTGTTTGAGTTCATGTCATCATCCCAACTTTCTCATCATCACTGTTTCCTTGGTTAATCTCTTTCTCACATGTGGCTTTAATTTTTGACTCTATGTATGATTTTACATCAATGTGCAGACTTATGTATTAGCTGCACACACAGAGGCTGCCTGATGCAGTCAGAGGTTGCAGTGGGATTTTGGAGCACCTCCTGCTCTGTCTCTGTAGTGAAGAGATACCTCTAAAAGTCGGCTGATCTTGCTTTCTTGTGCAGGTTTCTGGATGAGGTGAACACATTTCCTCTGAAAGGTCATTTCACATTGTAGAAAATACCAGCACTGAAGAAAGTCTGGAAAAAATGAAGTTGTTTAGCCTCAAGAAAAGAATAGCAATAGATCTTACAAAGAAATAGAAGTACACTACACAGCTGGCCCATTGAGGACTCAGCTTAAACACTTGAAAAATCCTTTTGATAACAAGTATGATGAAGCCTTGCCATGACTGCCCTAGGCAGTCTTAATCACTGGTGTCTTTAAGAATAGGCTGTATGAAGGCAGGTGTAACTAATCCCAACTCAGGATAAAGTGAACTGGGTTCCCATCCAAGCCATTCTTCCATTTCTCATGAAGATAGCTCCTGCAGAGTAGTTCACCTGAAATCATGATCAGTACCCTCCTAAAAAGGGAGCACTTTCTGCCACTGCTGACATCTGTATGAAGCAGAGACCTTTAAATAGAGACAGTTATATGAAAAGTTTTGCATTAAAGGCTGTAATTACTGCAATGAACTTTTAGTATTTTTAGTGAGGAGCTGTGATTAGCGTTTGATGTTCATGAATCATGCAGGTAAGCATTCAGACTCGCCACTTGTTAAGAACACTAGCAATTTTTTCAGGACATATTATTTTAGAGTAATTAATAACAACCCCAGAGAGCTACCAAATCTCCACAAATGAATGCTTGGAGGGAAAACAATTATGGAATTAATAGACATCAAAACATAAATCTCATGTGCCATGGCTGAATAACAAGATATGACTATCAATTTTTACTGCTTGGAAATGAGTTTTCTTTAAGCATAGTCAGAAATTATTTTAATTACTTCAGTTTATTTCTGGAAGCGGCTTTTAATATGCGTCTATGTACTTAAAGGGCCATTCAAAGTAGTTAGAGCTTGGCGTTGTCTCAACGAATGTAATGTACTAACTCTACTATGCCTGTGTGAATTTGCATAAAACATCCTTTTTAAAAACCCCATCAAGTTCTTAAAAAAAGATTAACTGTGATTTAGAAAGTTCAGCAACTGAAGCAAGAGCCAAAAAAGCAAGGTGCTTTTTTCTTGGCAATCAGAAGGGGAAGCATAGCACATAAGTGCCTGGTTTTAGTGGAGAAGTACAATAGCAGTATGGATGTGCAAGTGTGCATGAAAAAGTAAATCAGGTTGACACAAGTGCCTGATTTATTCTGCTTCATTTTCAGAATATATAGTAACTACATAGTCTTTTTTTACCCTGATCTTCTTCATATAGTGTCCCTAGCCCCCTTAGTTGCGCAAAATTAATTTTTGGACAGCTTCTTGGCACTGTATTTTGTGTCAAGTCATCTACAGAAGCAGAAATGAAGCCATGCTATGAGAACTGTTCTGCAGTGCTGAATTTTATAATTAGGTATAGTAGCTGTGGGCTTCAGTTTAAATTCTTCTCACCTGACTAAAACAGAGGGCATGAGACTGTTTTGGTAAGGAATCACAAGATCACTTAGAGTTTATATGTAAGAGCTGACTTTCTAGTGACCTTTTCTTGAAAAAACAAACAGTAAAAGAGAATTTTTTTGTCAAACACAGTGATCAAAACCCATCAAACTGTACTAAAATATTTTTAGTTTAAGTGCATTTCTTGTGGTGGTGGTTTCCCAAAGCTTTTTTGTACTCACTAGTAGTTATAGTTAACTCAGTCAAAGTAACTGTGGCCTCACAGGTCAGATTTTATCCCTCCTCCTGCTTCTTTGAGTGTCACTAGGAAGGTTCAACAATGAAGTCTAAGAAAATGAAATAAATTGACATGTCTTGAGAAAAAAGCAAGAGCAATGTTGAGCAGGGCACTAGAGAAATGTAATGTTTCAATTTGACATTGCTTTGGCTAGGCCCCATTGTGAGACAGAGAGAAAGTGTGTAGCACATGAATTTAGCACACAGGCTCAGCTTTTACCAGCCATACCATTCCTATCAGCCCAGAATAATGCAATCCACTTGTGCTTGATCTCAAGGTGGATGAGGGGACACTCACTTTGCAATAAAAGAGGATGCTTAGAAGTTTGACAGGGCAGTGGAAGGTTGTGTTGGTCTATGGATAAGGCATGTACAAAACATATCAGTTTTGAACAAAAAGCAAAATCTACTGTAAAAACATCCTCTGTACCCTGAGGAAACTTCCTTTCTGCCTTCAGACCTCTGGTCCTATCACCCCATTTACCTCCACTGCAGCTGAACTTGCAGCTTCCCTCTAAGAACCTCTCCCATGTCTGCACTATATAAATCTATTGTTTCCCCCTTATTGTGAGAATTATACACAATGACAGCTCTGGAAAGGTTTATTTAGACTCTAAGTTAATTGATGGAGGTATTTGTGAAGAATGTTCACAAGATGTGGCTTTCCCTGGTGTCCAATCACAGCTTTTGCGCCTCCTGTTCTTGAGAGGAGATTTAGTGGACCTCTGCATCAGGAGCCTCTACCAGTGAGGCTTAGTTGTGAAATTGGGGGTGAAGAAGATTCTGAGCCTGGGACCAGAGCAAGGGTCTGTGGAGGGTTTGAATCTCTCTGTGCCAGCACCACTGACATACACCAGTAGAGCTGAGAAATCAGGATTTTCTTTTGGACCACTTTCTCTTGGACTTCTTCAAACCAGCAAGTGGATCTCACTTGCTTCTTGGCCTCACAGTTCACAGCTCCATAGGACTTTTTCTCTGCTAATCATGACTACACAGATTGTTTCCTAAAGCCACACCACTTGCTGACACAGGGCAAGAATGTGAAAAACAAGAAGGCTAGACATCTCAGAAATGCCAAAGGTGAAAATCCCTGCATAACATGACTGCTTTTTATGGCAATTTAGCTAGTGGAAATGAGGAGAGCCAAAAAGCCTTTCACAAGTTTGGTTTCCACAGACCACGAACAAACAGTGAGTTCTTGGTCTGGAAACTTTAATAGAAACTGGCTCAGACAAGGCATCCCAGAGTAAGATCCTGTGGCTGTACTTTCCCTCATTATCCCTCCCCATTTCACACACACACACACACACACACACACACACACACACACGTGCACACACACACACACTTCAAAAGTCACCACCTCAGTTAACACCTGACCACTGGTAAAAAGTGCAGCCTTAATTCATGCCCATACCCTCTAAATCATCAAAGGAAAGGCCTCAGACTGTCTAGTGATTGAGATGTGGGTAGCTGTAGAAGACGTCTACGGGGATAAGGCTCTGTGTACTGGCATTAGACAATGTTGGAAAGAAAGCTAGTGTGGTTTTGATCTTTGTGGGTGAACACATCCTGAATATATTTTGAACTTAATTCTGCTCTAGCCTGACCAGTAATATTTCCTCTGGAATCAAAATTTCTGACTGTTGCCTCCAGTCTGAGCTCTTGCTGTATTCCCTCATTTTTCTTCCTGCTATATTTTTTTTCATGTCACCTTCCTATGTGTTGGGTTTTTTCCTTACAATTTCTTGTCATCTCACCATTACATAAAATATTTCTTCCTTGTTTTGTTTTCAGAAATGTGTTTTAGAGACAAAATACAATGTAATTTTTAAAGGTCCCTCCTTTCTGCTTTCGTGCTTGCTGTGTCTCACATCTCACACCTCCAGCCTCCCAGCAGGTATGTTTAAGATGTTCATGTTCAATATAACCAAAGTGTTTTTGCCAAGTCTGAGGCAGTGATGTAAAACAGTGAGGATTACAGCAATTTTGTGGTGTGTACAGGGACTGATGGTGGTTGCTCTGGAAAACAGCCTCCTCTGCTGAACGCCTAAGGGTATTATTTCACAAAATGTACACCTACTTAAGAAATGTCAGGCTGTAGGGGAGCAGCTGGAAGCCAAAGCATGTTATGACTCTTTCCCTGCTCAGCTACTCTCTGGCTGGTGTATAGCTGGGGTTTGCAGCCGCTCAGCTTACCATAAAGAGCATATGGAGCAGTCTGAGTGTCTGGGGGAGGAATGCTCTTTCTCAGCTCTTACTGCTAAATGGAGTGACAATATCTTCTGATTATGTTTATGCCAATTAGTCCCAGCTGTGAACTCAAGGTGGGCAGCAATCTCTCTGTGCCTGCTGATGGCTGTTTCTCAGAAGTGTGGAGTGGGTGGGAAAGTTTCCAGGAAGGAATGGATTTGTCTTTGGTACATCTCAGGTATGATGTACCTAGTATTCTCATCACTAGCTGTGAGCAGGAGTAACCAAGTTCAGGTCTGAAGATACAGCCAAATTTCTGGAATGTTTCATGCTATATTGACTCGAACAAAATTGAAATTCAAAAAAAGTACAGAATAAGAAAATATCCCATGGATAAGGTGTAGGTCTGAAGGCATGGTTGGTTCCCCTGGGCTGCTGCGATGAGATGTGCAGTTTCCAGTCTAGCTGTCCTTCTAACATAAAAAAGGGCAATGTTCTATCAGTCAATTTTGTAGGCTTTTATTAAAATGTGCATTTGGGAAAAAAATCCAAATAATGGGTCATGCCCACCTAAGGCAGTTGTGTTCATAAACTGTTTTGTTTTTTTTTAAAATTTCTTAACCAAGGTTTATTTTCAATGTTTTGTCAAATGGCTGATGGAAGACTAATGTTCAAGTAAGTTTTGCAGCATAACTTTATTTCTCTACTGCAAAACTCAATGCAAATGAGTACTGAGAGAGCACTGTCTGCTTTGGAGTCAGACTAATCTTGCTGAAGCTCATGCAGCAGAAAACCATCAAGCAAAATTATTGGAGGAAATCTACAGCTTGAAGAGTTAAGCTAGAAGAAGAACTTCACATTGTGTGGGGAAGACTGGGTTAATATGGTAAGCATGCTTTGAAGACATTTCTTCCTTACGGATATTAGCCCTATTTAAACATGAAAGGTAAGAACACTTCAGACTATGTATTTGCAACCATTATCTCAGTTAATTACCCATTCAAATTGAAACATTTAAGGATAATCTCCATTTTGTAATTAGAGCTATTAATCTGTTCTATTTTTTCTGCACAACTCATGGCTCCTAGATTACTTTGAACTTTCTTCCTAAGGCTCTGGCAATTTAAGGATCTCTTTTATTTCCCTCTCAGATTTGGTACTGTGTGGGGAAGTCTCTGTGTGTACACGGAGTTGGTGCTTTGCAGCTGGGTGAATGCGTGCAATGATTACAGATCAAGACCATTGTTAATAACACTAATGGAAGGAGAACTGAAGGAAAAATTATATTCCCATATAAACAAAAACTAATAGAGCCTGGGGAAAGGTGTGCAACTGGCAGACGTATTGATAACATTTTCTAATCTCCTTTACACCCTGATTATAGTGCTCAATACTTGTTAGTGTCATGTGGAACTGAAGATATCTTTACATTCTTCTTCCTCTATCAAAGGTATCTTTTCATTTTGCCTCTTTCATCAAAGGTGTCTTAAACTTCGTTGTTTGCTTCCTTTTTCATAAGCCTAGACTCTTCTAATGTCCCATATTCAGTTGCCGCCAAGAAACAGTTACTTATATTTCATTTAAAATACTACTCAGTGTCAGTGTTATTAAGCAAAACACACTATGAAATGAGTAGCACTCAGTAATGACCTTTCTGATGTTTTGCCATTCTCTGCAGAAGTTCTCACTTTATTCTGAGTTATTCACCAGTTTATATCAGCCATGACTGATGCAACATGACAAGATGACAGTCAGAGCTTTGCTCCCTACCAGCCAGCTCCACCACTCACAAATACTAATAACAGCACTGGGAAGTAACTCGTGGAAGAAAGGCTTGTGTTCTGACTGCATTGCTGCAGGGATCTCTAAAGTTACCATTTTTATGAGATTGCTGAGGAAGTGATGAATTTCAGATGCAAAGGATATTTTACAGGGAATTGCTACTGAAGTGTGCTATGAGATATTTGGGACTCTTGATTCCCTTGGGGCTATGTCTAATATCATGAGTCACTAATCCAAGTGCAGAATGTTCTAATGGCATATTAACATTAATGAGAAAATACTAGGAAATCTGAAGACAGCCAGAGCATACCAGTAATTCTCCTACTTGAAATTTTGATGAAGTAATGGCTAACTGGGCATTCAAAGGTTAGCATGATTGAGACAGTAGAATTCTCTTTCAAGGAGTTAATGATTTGATTTATTGGACTCTTTCTGTAATTTGGTTATCTTTTCTTTTAGTAAGTAGATCCTATTTATTCACTCTAATCCTTTTAAATTTCTCCTCATTTTTATCTACCTCTGTGTTCTAACGTGTTTAGCAAGTCTTCGCAGTAAAATAGAGAACATTTAAAACCCCCAAGCTCATTGTTCAAAAAACATTTAAACACAATTACTGGAGTTGTTTAAAGCTATTTGTCATAGAACATATTCAAATTCTTACCTGGGACCTCAGACCTGGAAGACTCATGCTGGTTTTATTCTTAAATTAGATCATGTTGCCATTCAGTGCAATTGTGATATGCAGCATCTCTTAGAGTTTACAGCTCAGTTGTGTTCCCTAATTAATACATTTCTTGCCATTTATGTGAACTTTCTTCTGATCATGATGTCAAGATTATTTCAATGTTCTACATATCATGTCTTTAAAATTTAGAACTAGGTCTATATTTTAAATAATCTCTTTAGTAAAAAGGAGGTTCTTAAAGATGTTTTTCAAATAAGGGGATAAGCTCTCTTCAACCACCTGGTCTTTCTGTCTGCACCCAGGACCTAAAACCTTTCCATCTGAAGACATTCCAGCAGTGAGATGGCACACGAAGACATCAAATTAAAGATAAGGAATAGGTCCATTTTGGAGGTTGGATGGCTCTGAGATTGATGTTTTCTAGATTTTCAGAACATTGTAGCAAATTGAACTCATTAGGCAAAACAAGCACATTACAAATGTATCCTTTGTAGAGCATTAGTTTATTGGTTTGAAAAACAACGGAATTTCTGAAATTTCTAAGGCACCTGTGTGGGTCTTAGTCCATATTTTGAATGCTTTACAGGTGGTCTGGTGTTCCCTGTGGATTGGGTGCCCGTTTCAGAAGATCATATTTAAGGAACCCTGCAAGTGCTTTGACTTAGGTTTTACAGTAACTGGTAGGTGGGCTCCATGTGGGTAACTGCTGAAGGAAACAGAAGGGCTACTCAATCTATAGCAAGAGGGCTTCTTCAGCAGCTTTGTTTGGGTGGATTAGTAACTCTTTTTCCTGGTTTTAAATCCTTGTGCTTCTGGGCTCCTTGACTCTGGAAGGAATAGGAATAGGTAAGGTGTTCTCATAGGGCAGGACTCCCTTGGGCAGTGCAAAAGCATCCTAATCTTTCTTACCTGAACTGAGTAAGCCCTCAAAGGTAGAGTCTAAGTTAACAGCTCATCTTAGAGTTCCAGAGTTACTCTGAGGCAACTCTTTTGATTTATTAATTATTTTGTTTTAGTTTCTAAGCTGCAAAAGGTTCCACGGCAAAGGAAGGGCACTGAGCTGCTTATCAAAGACAGACTTTGAGCCTATCAAGTACAGCTGGTATGCTGTCTGGGCCAGGGTGCTGCTGTACAGTACATGCACATGGCTAGAGGACTCTGTGTCACCATTTTGGCCCACATTCAGCGCAAAACCCTCTGAAAGCTTGAACACACAGTGCTCCATGTTGATGCTTGAAGAACTTTATCCATTGTGTCAAAAATGCTTTGTGGTAACAAAAAACCCCATTAGGACTCACTGCAAGTTGCCTGCAGAGAGCAAGAATTGGTTTTGCCACCATGATTGCTGGCTGAACAGACTTAGTGAAACTGTGAGTCGAGTAGAGAACATAACTTTTGGAGAATTAGATTTTCTTTGGAATTTTCAAAAGTTAATAATTTTAGAAATGCTTGTGGGTATTTATTTAAGTAGACTCACCGTATGCATCTAGTTGCATACTTTCAAAACACAAGTAAAACAATTTTAGAGGGTAGAAATCCAGGTCAGAGTTGTCATCTGCATAAAACACTTCATTTGGGCTGTGAAAAACCACACACCATTTTTGTTTAGTCATCAGATTTTATTGTGCTGCAAAAACTCTGTTTGCTCTGCCTTCCCAGGTCTGCTGGTGGCAGTGGGCTTTGGTGCCTGAGAAACTGGAACATCAGGCAATGACCTTGGTGTGAAACACTTCTTATTGAGATAGGTTTGTTTATTATTTGGGGTTCTTTTCTGAAGAAGAATAATAATTGTCTATTAAATAGCCAGCAACCATATTTGGCTATTGTTTTTTGACATATAAACAAGAAAAGTAATATTTGTGCAGTGGAGAAAAACAGTCATCCCTGGTCCTCCATGCTGGTTCACATTACTGTCAGGGACTGCCTAAGTTGTGGTTGTTTAAGATTTTAAACTTAAAAAAATGAACAATATAAAACTTCGTGTTTTTCTGAAAATACATGAGAAGAACTAAATGTATTTAGTTTTTTACTGCTTGCTGCAATAAAATATCTACAATAATAATATGGAAAATGCTCTATAAACAGCCCATTTGAACAGAAGTAAATTTCTGTTTAAAAGAGGTGCCACCATTCATTCATAAGAAAAGTTTTTAGTGGCCTCATGGTCTCATTAGAAAAGACTTGTCTCTAACCAGAATACTGAACTCATCTAAGGTAAACATAGCTTATGATGGCAACAGAAAAATTTTGCTGGCAGAAATTCATGACATTGCAAGTATACACGAAGGAATACTCCACTAAAGTACTTTCCTTCTCCTGGAGGAATTCAAAAACCATTACAATTTTGTCACTTAAGAATGAAATAGATCATCCCACTCGGACTCTGTAGTACAAAAACTGGTAAAAATTTCTAGTGCAGACCTGAAATGATAAAGTTAAAGGAAAACATAGAGGCAGACAAACTAGAAATAAAAATTCTCTTCTGCCCATATAAGCTACAAAAATCCCTTTTTGTACAGCTTTAAAAACATACAGGAAAGAAAAATGAATTCTTAATTTTGTTTTTTCAAGATATATCTAAATTAGTTTGATCTATAGCTAATTCTTTGAAAGCACTGACAAAGATGTGGTGTTTTTGTTAAAAGATATTTGTAACGTCGCTACTTGATTGAGATTAGTGAATCAGAAAAAGCTTTTCAGCATGGTCTGTTCAGTATCAACTTGAGATCATTAAGGAATCTTCCTGTTCATGCACCACCTCAGTTGCCCATAAAGCAAAGCATAATGAGGTGAAATGTTTGTCTCTACATATTTATTTACCGCTCTTGGATGGTTCAGAAAAAGGCTCAAATAATGTTTTTCCTGGTCTGAGAGGTAGCTTTATTGTCCTCTATTGGAAAGTTCATGTTGGTCCAGGAAGCAGGATTTGGACTTCATTTTGTTAGAAAAACATGTTTTACTGCATTCTGAGTAATTTCCGTTGGCGACAATTATGCTTTTGAGAGAAGGGTAAATAATGCTGTGTGGAGCTTCAGCACCTCTCATGGGAAACCTATCTCTTTTCATTAACTTATGAAAACATAAAACTAGGAAATGTGGCTATTGTTTATGTGTGAATTGTTGAGCTGTTGAGGGTACAGATGTCAGCTGTAGCTCTTAACAACTCTCGGCTTATCTCGGTTGATTTATATTGATACACCACCATGCCTTGGCCACTGAAGCACTGAGGAGGGGTTTGAAGTGAAATACCACTCTGTGTCAAAGCAGCTATCAGGAGATTAAAGAGGGAGTAAATCCAGAGAGGAAAAATGGGTTCAACAATGTAGACTGTGAGAGGCTCTGTTCTGTTGTCTCTCTGGCTCCCACAGAAGAACAGTGGGAGCAGGGAGGACAGCTCAGCCTGTACTGGGATGGTGCTTCCACATGAGTTATAGATGCACTGGTTTAATGTGTTTAGCACTGTTATCACTGTCTGTGCTCCTCACCTTGTGCTTACTATTGCACACATCTCCTCGTGCTGTGCAAGGTGGTTTGTGCTGCTCTGAGGAATCCTATTCCTCTATGGAAGGAAACAAGTTAGGGACGAAATGATTGCTGAAATGTTTGACTAACAAAGCCACGTGGCAAAAACGAGTGTGAGATGCTCCATCCCTGGAAGTGTTCAGGGAAGGGCCAGGTTGGATGGGGCTTTGAGGGACTTGGTCTAGTAGAAGGTGTCCCTGCCCACGGCAAAGGGTTTGGAAGTAGGCGATCTTTAAGGTCCCTTCCAACCCTATCTGTTCTATGATTCCATGCTCATATCTGGGCCTTGACACTACACATCTCCTGTGCACCATGGAAAGTATTTTTTTATTCAAAAGCAGGAATTGGCAGAAAACTACAAGCACCCAAAACCAGGGCTTTAAGTTTTAGACAGGTTAGCTGCTGTGAATCATTAGTAGCTGTGCTGATTTTTTGTTCCTGGACTATTATATTCTTTTGAAGTCAATGATTGAGACTGACAATGGAATACATTTTTGTTCCTTATTAGAAAATGTTTAAGTTTAGAAGATTTTGTGGTGTTTGGCTATTTGGAAAGCATCTGTGATGCTTTTGACATCATCATTTTTTACTTGTGGTGGATGATGACGGTTGCTCCAGTGGAAAAATGTCATGTGATACTTGTCTATGCCTTCTGCACAGTAGGGATCTTGTCTTTTTTTGCTTGACCACAGATGAACAGATATATGGTTGGAGCTATCTGCTGAGTTTTGTATGCATGTATGCATACTTTGAAATAAATCAAGTGAACAAGGAACAATAGCTCTCTGAAGCTGTGTTTTCCTTGGCTACGCCAGTGCCTGGAATGCATTTAAAGCCAAATATCTGTAGGGATGTCCCTGAATGCAAAATATGGGCTACCCAGACACCCTTGTTGCTGTGTCTGTTCACAAGGCTGTGGACAAGCCATCTGAATGCTTTTGGCACACTGATGTCTAGTGGGCTTGCAGAATTGTGTTTATTGACAGGTGAACCACTACATGGTTTTTGAGACTTGAGCCTTAAGGGGCAAGAGTGTCTTGCCCAGAAGATTTTGGAGCCTCACTAGATTCTGAAATTGCATCTGTGACACCAAAAAAATTGTTATACAAGGAATAAATAAGAAAAGGGATGCAGAGAGAAGGGTCTCTCTTGGACTTGATGGACCTGGTGTGCTCTCAAGCAATTCCTGCCATGTTAGGTGAAACTTCTCTGAAAAGATCTTCTCTTCCTTGTCTGTTAAAATGGACGTTGCACTTAAGGTGTTTGTCAGTTATCAGCAGGCAGAGAGGGCAGGGAGACAGATGGCATCATTGCACACATTCTGGGAGATCTCCTTTCTTCCAGGATACTGGCCTAGCAAGGTAACAGTGAGTCACTGTAACTATTAAAATGTGTTAGAATCTCATGGCAAATGTAAGGTAGCACCATGTACTTGATGAAATTTTTTTAATATAGATTGCATGACTTTCTTCAGCATGCCAGAAAATCCCTGAGTATGCAATAATGCAAATTATGTGTCTCAGATCTGCTCTTTTTTTTTGTGTGTGGGGGGTGGAATAGGAAAAGAAGGGAAGTAATTAAACAAAAGCATGTTCTCATTGCTGTTGGCACAGACCAGAACAGCAGCACTAAGGAGAGCATCCCAAGTCTGCAGGAATTGCTGGGTATGATTCTTGCTGCCACAGACAGCATCTTTACAGCACTGACTTCAGTGGAACCTTTGGTGATTACAACACATCAAGATTTCTTGTTTGTTCTTGCTCTGGCCCACACCCACTTGAAAGTTAAATATATAAACACTCAGCTAAAGCCATTAATTTCAACAGTTCTATGCATGTGTGTAGCCTTAGGTGTGTGCTGAGATGGGATAGCCTGTCCCACAGCACCCACTGTGCTGCACTGTTTGCTACTGAACTGCATAAATAATCTTGTTCACAGGCTTCTGGAATGGCAGAGCAGTTGTTTAGATGAGTGTTCAGATGAGATAATTTCATCTAAAGCCAAAACCAGATATTACTGATGATAAATTGAGTGATCCCAGAATCCACTCTTTGGGGCTGACTTTTATTGGGATGGATTCTGAAGACTGTCTTATCCTCATGAAAGGGTTTTTTGAGTTTAAGTCTATTGAGAAAGTTTATGTAGTCAAATGTATCCCATCCCCTGTGTGGATACTGCAAATAGAATGAAGGGCTTCTCTGGCAGATTCTGTAGAATAATCAAACTAGTTTTTGAACTCGAGGAAACAAGACAGGCTGGTCAGATGGAGCTGCCCTGAGACCTGAATGAAATTTAATCAATTTGTACTGATTTTGGTTCCTTGCTCTACTCTCTGGTTTCCTACGGGAATTTGAGGTATGTTTCAACCCTGACTATTTCACTTTTAGCCAAGATGGGTGTTGAAGTGCTATGGCTCCTCTGGAACTAGAAACAAATTCCATTTATCCTCAGCAGTATTAGTGCTTATGCCTATTTTTTCAGAATAGGGATAACAGCACTTTCTACTCTCAGGGATCTTGCAATGGAGCACAGATTACCAGTAGTAAGTAGCACAGATACAGCAAAACCAATTGCCATACAGCTTTGTAGACAGTTAAATTTGTGCATTTTTGCATTTAGCTCAGATGGGTGAAACCACTGTGTGACAAGAAGAGCTCTGAGTTATTGAGAAAGCCTGATGGACATTGCTTACCTTTGCCTTTTCTTTCCAGCTAACACTTTCAGGGGAAGAAACTGTGCAGTGTTTGTCTGTCAGCTGTTTTGCTTTTCTTCTCTTACTCTTGTGAGCTCTTGTAATTCCGTTTGTCTGACCATGCATGATTCAGGCCATGATGGATGAATTGTTTGAGCATGATGGTGGAGTTGAGAAAAGTCAAGACTCAGAGCAAAGTCCAGGGGAGTTTTTGTTTGCAAACTTTTTGGGCATATTTCTTGTTATTGTCAATGGACTACATAAAATCCAAATTAGACTACGAAATATGAAAAGAGAAAGAAATAAAGAGGGAAATTATTGAATGTAAGCAAATTAAAAAAGATAAGATGATGTTCATCTTCATAAGAGGAAATTTTCTTTTTTTCTAGCTTGCTTATGAGACTTTTTGTGATGTTATTATCATGTGCATTCAGTACTTCAAAAAAAGAAAAGGGGCTGGGAGTTCAACAGAATTTCCCCCTGGTCATTGCCACTAGCTCTTATTTGTCTGACTTTAGAAAAGGAATCAAGCATTGTTTAATCAAAGGACAAAAAAATCCAAATTTATCTTTAATCCTTCATATTGTTCACATTGTCTTACTCTGTGCATGCTGCCAATAGGAAGGGAGGCTGTGTTAGCTGAAGAATAAAGAAATGTTGTATTTGTTGGCAAAGCAAATTCCTAATTATTTTCTTTGTTCTGCTTTTGTATTCTGTTTCTGAGGTAAGCTCCAGAGAGATTTCTTGGAATTTTATGGACTCTTGGCCTAGAGTAAATGGATGTCTTGAGATTTCCAGCTCACCACTTGGACAAGAACATATAGGTCTGCACATCAAGAGAAAGACCTGTCTCTTATCTGCTGTGCTGGAAAGGATTTAATGCCTTGGAAAAATGAGACGCTTTCTATCCAGTTCTCTTGGAATAGAGGCATTCCTAAGCTTGCTAGTTCGCAGCAGCCAAGCAAATGGCAGGAAACTCATAGTATTCTTAGAGGCACACAGCTTTTGCTTTGAATTTCCTGTAGAAATTCTTTAAAGTAACACCTTCTACCTGATTTACAGTTCTGAAAATTTAACTTTGTATAGCAGGCTGGATATCTTCAATAAATGATTAAAGAAAATATTTTGCTGTTTTTAAGGTGAAGTTTATTAGTTTGATTGTTTTAGTAGTATTTCTATTAATCTAGGGCTACACCATAATTATGAATGGTATAAAAAGTGCATAGTTTTCAAACAGCATTTTTCAGCTCTTTTCTTTACTCTGAATTATGGTTCTCCTACGTCTGTAGGACCTGTAACCAGCTGGTGAAAATATATGTATTTTGATAAATCATATCTGTAGTTTTTCCATGCACTGTACTTTTAAAAGCTTGGAATTGAATAAAGCCAAGGATGTGGTCCCAAGATATACAATAAACTGCAAATTGTTTTTTGTATAACCATATAAATGCCTTTTCCTCCCAATCTCACAGTCATGTGATTCTTTGAGCTTTTCAGAACATTATATTTAATGCAAATGATCAAGAAATCTGTATTGTGAAATGTTGGAATGATGAGGATTTTTTTAATGTACATTTTTCTTTAAGGACTAAACATCCTTTCTGAAGAGGCTTTTAAGCACTTAATCTTTCCCACAGTTATTCTTTGCTTTTGCTCCTGGAATACTGACAGAAAAAGTACCCTTAACTACAAAATGCATTTTGGCTTCCTGAATTTCATTGTTTAGTGGAATTATAGTGGAACACTTGCTATATGATCCAGTTTTGGAAGCTTTCTATGTCTGCATCAAATCCTGACCATATATGTGCCCTCCTATTGCTGTGTTGCGATACTCTTAGCTGTCTTGCTGAATTACAGACAGAATTCTCAGAAATAAACCCTTGAATACATGTAACTCACCCCTATACCTTCTCCCCCCTGCCCCCCAAAACTGGCTCCCTTCTCTCACTGAATACTTTGAGTAATATGAAACAAATTGCAAAAACTATATGAGAAAGGCAAAATGACAGTGAATTTAAATCTACAAGTCTTCAATGTGTCAATGTCACTAAAGGAGCACAAGTTCATTAGCTACCTAATGTTTAGAGGAGTGCTTCAAGAGCACGAACAGAATACTGATGATTGGATGAATAGAAGTTAAATGTATCTACACTGCTGCCTGGATTGACTTACTTCCCTGCAACCTAATAAAAAAATTATAGAATTACATAATTCTCTTCTCCTAATTTGGTATCTGACTGTGCTAGGAAAAAAAGAGGTAAAAAAAGGTACCAACTGTGATGCTTGCATTAAAGTTTTCTGCAGAAGCCTCTTGAGCACACATGTATGACAATGTAAATGAAGGGGTGTATCACTGACATGAGTTCAAAGCTCAACATCATCTAATTTTGCTGCTTGATGGGCTGGGCTGGACAGTGTCTTAGCTTTTCAAAACAAATTAAGAGTATCTAGCACGTTTAACAATAAAAAATGCAAACAGAATATTCAGAATTCTTCCCCAAAAGCCATGAAGATTTGAGTGGGCATCATTAAAGGATTGGGGAGTGATGAGAGACAAGGATGTGTCAGCAGATTCCCCCTCTTCCACTGAAGCTGCATTTCTGCTGGTACTATCAGCCTCATCTTCGCCTGAGCTGTGCCAGGGGTATGTCTGTGTCACCCAAACCCCCATCTGGACTTCTTGGATTTCCTGGGCTAGCCAGGATATCTGATCAGGATTAGTCTGTAGCCCCATAGCTACAGAACAGCCTGTGGCAGCAGTGTCTTGGCTGAGCCCACTGCAGCCCCATCCTGCCCCCACTGTTTGTAGTGGATCTGCTCTTGGCCCTCCTGCCAGAGATGTGGCCAGGACCTATGGCTTCTTTCTTGAGTGATCTGCCTTGACAGTGGCGCCTGGATAAGGAGCTCTTCAACATGTGGTTAATACTGCTGTAAGAGGCTGCAACTGCTCATAGCAATTTTTCCTCTTGGAATTGAGGTATTATTTAACATTTGACATTTGCTTACCGTTTAACTGAGATCGTGTTACAAAATGCCAATGTGAGCATGTGAGTGTGTTCTATGGTGCTCATGCCCAAATCCTTGGTGATAAGGTATATGGGTTACTGACTTGTTGCTACATCACTGAGTCACCCTAGGAGCCCTGCAAAACAAGGAGCCCAGGAACTGACAGGCCTATATTGTTTTGCTTTTTTTCCCCTACAGAAATCAAAATGGGAAATATTGTGGTACCCTCAGAAGACTGATTTGATTTTTGACTTTTGTAGTTGGTAAGGCTGGATTTTACAGAGTAGATTACAACTCCCTTTCCCTGAGAGAGATATCATGACATTTCCACTGGTTGTAATATGTGATTTAGATTCCAGGCATAATTAGAACCAGAGATGATCTGAGTTTCAATAGTAAAAAACCCTCTTTTCTGGGGGCATCTACTGTGAGCTACCCTGCAGTCACCAGGGAGAGAAGAGCCTTAAGACCCAAAAAGGGAAGAGACAGACAGAAAGAAGAGAAGAAAAAAAGAGAGACCTTCCAGTAGTATTGCAGTCTAAATTTCTCTCCCCTCCATAATACCAGGCTGTTAAATATTTAAATATTTGCTGGAAAATACCGCAATCCCATAGGCTTAGTGTCAGTGTCCTCCTTGCCCCTTTCTGCTTTCTCATAGCTGCTTTCTAGGTTTCTCCAGGCATTTGTTGCTTGGCCCTCAGTTATATAGACAAGAGAGCTGCAACCTGAAACAGTAGATATTTTCCTCCTCACTCCTGTTGCTCTGCTGTGTGGAACACTGTTCCTCCTAATGTACATCATCCTAGGAAGGAGCCTCCTTGCAGGTGTTGAAGGCACTGCCAATGACATTTGTCATCCCCAGGGAAGTGCAGCCCAGCTCTTCTCATCCTAACAGATTTTGGGGAGAAAAAAATACTTCAAGCTAGAGGTCAAGAAAGAGCAGCTGCAGCAGGCTGATAGCCAGCTGTGATAGGAGATCAAACTCAGCTGAACAAAGGCAAACATCCAAATAATGTGGAAGCGGCAGCTCACAGTAAGTCATATAAAGTAGCAGGGAACTCCTTCTGTCCTGAAAATTCACTTGATCTTGACATTAGTCTTTAATTCTTTTCCAAAAATTGTCAAATTTCAGGTCTGTCATTTTCCATAACAAACATATGCTTTTCAGAGCTGGTTCCAAGGAACAGAAAGGTAAAACTACAGTGTCAGGAGGCAACTTGAGAATCACACAAAAGAAAAATCAAACCAACAAACAAGGAACCTCCAAGCTGATGATAGCAGTGAGAAACCAGCCTTAAATTGTGCCAAAGATTAGTGTAGAGTTGTAAATTTCAAATGTACCTTGAAACCTCCTTCCTTCCTCTGCTTGGAACATGGCCACTATATTTGCTTTGAAAACTTTTCTTTCCTTTAAAACTGTTTGCAAAAAGTGGCCATATGGAATCACAGCTGTTATAAAGTGCTATGGAAACAGAAACTCCAGTTCTGTTTTGTCTTCGCAATGCTTGTCTTTCCTTGTTATTCCCACAGAAATACTCAAAGCTAAAATTTCAGAACAGAACTTATTGTTATAAGATAATGTATATAATTTCTAGCAGTCTGCTGTCTGTTTTTTTCCTCAAATATCTCAAACAGCTGATTAAAGACTCTGGCTAACAAGCTTAGAGTTGTGGATGTAACCACACTGTTCCTGGCTGCACAGTTTCTTAGTGGCAGGAGCCCAGCCTTAATCTGTGTCCCCAAGGGGTCTTTTGGCCAAGTGCAATGATTCTTCTTCCCTGGATATGTGACAATTGATTAATATCGTATTTAGTGAAATTTTAAAGGTGTGAATATGCTGCTTGGTTTTAATAATCTCACTCCACATTAAAACAGCTTCAGAATGCATGAACTGGGGCCTGAAGCCAAAGCTGAGGTGAAACTGGAAGCCTCCTGAAGAGCAGACAGCAGTACAGTTTAACACCTAATGGTGACAAGTAAGGAGCACTTGGTTTCACAGGGCATTTTTTCCCCCATTTTTTCCTACTTATCTCTATATGAGGATGTAAGGGGAGTCCTGGGGTAGAGGTTAGAGCATTGTCCTTTTATCATTCAACTGCCAGCATACTCTCAGGCATGATTTTGGTCACTAGTAACCAACATGTGTCTCAGTAGTGCTCTGACATGATTTATGCATATTATGGCCCAGGATTACTCCTGATATACAATTTGGACAAGGATTCTCTTTTGTGGGAGAAAAGAGAGCAGATGGGGTATGGGAGAGAGATGTGAAGAGTGATGTAAAATCTGAGTCAGAAAATCCAGCCTCATTGTAACCTTTGGTTACCAGGTTTATATAAAAACATTTTGCTGGCTTTAGTGAGGGACAGGTCTGACTCTTAGTTGCATCTTTGCTTAAAGTGACTTCATCAATCAACTCTACTATTTGCAGCCACTTCTCTTTACTTTTTTTTCATCTTTTTAGAGCTCTAGTTTCTTTCCATGACCTCCTTTTCTTGAATTGCTGTGCAGTGTTTACCTTCATGTCCTTGGCTGTAAATGCATCACAGCAATCAGCTGGTTTACAAAATTTGTAGAGACCTGCAGTGAGGGCTGGTCCCCTTCTCGGCAGCCATGGCAAACTTAGCATCAGCAACAGTTTATTAGCCAAGACTTACCAGAAAGGAAACTGGGCTGTTTCTTAAAACCAGTGTAGTAGTCACAGAGACCAAGCAGTTTCAGCATCTCTCTCTTAGGGCGTTATGGTCAACTTCTGTTGACATCAATGGAGTCTTTTTGAAAGAACCACTGGATTGGGCCATTACTCAGAAGGAAAAGTCACAGTTATTAAGTCATCCACGCCTTTTCTTATGTTTTTCTTGGAAATCTGAACTGTCAGACCTTCTGAGAGTGATCATGTCTTAGGCTGATGGACAGACAGTGTCTGGTTGTTTGGTACACCCCTGGTCTGCTGCTCTTGTTGCTTAATTCTAGACTGTGTTGATGCATTCATGACAGAGTGCTAGCAATGAAGTTCAACAGGTTTTATATGGCAGGTCCAGTATGCAGAATTGTTTGCACTTGGGACACTTGCAGATGAAATTTGGAGATAGTTTCAAAATTACTAATTCTTTTCCAGAGATGAAGTTTCTTCTGAGGTGGCAGCTGTGATCTTCTACCCACCTACATCTCTAGCAACTAGTTTTCAAGGGCTAATCTGTTTTGCTGGATGACATCCAAGCGTGACAGTTGTGGTGAGAACTGAGTCAGAATCTCTGGTGGCTCCGAATTGTCATCAGATGTGTCAGAGCTATACCACAAAGTCCCTCACTTCTCAGAATAAGCTTATGATGGTCTCTATCAGGGTCATGTCCTGTTTGAATACCAGCCGTCAGGCCTCTACTCCATATTTATGTAACTTTAGATCTCATGCTAGATTTCCATTATTTTCCCACATGTACAGCAGGAGGAAAGAATGCAATACTGAGAATTATATTGTTGAAATGTTTTGTGTCTTAGTTGTGTGAATTTCCATTCGCTTTACTGAGATGTAGCAGAGGTGATTGGTGAAAGCTGTTAAAATGCAAAGATAAGATGAGCTGTAACCCCCTCTGAGTCACTGAGCAGCAGGGTCAGGAGCAGAGCTCTGTTTTTCCAGGCATTTTAATTAAAAAACATAAACTTTCTTGGTTCACTTACTTCATCCCAAAGCCTTTGCTATAAAATCAGACAGCCTAGGCTTCCCAGAAGCAGATTTTTTATCTTTACTAGTGCTCTATTAGGAAAAAGATTGTAACAGATTTTTACTGAAGAAAGAAGGCAGAAATGCTACAGTGTAATTTGAGTAGCCTGACTAACCTGTGCCCTATGCTTTTCTACTCAGTTAGAACATGCTGGCCTCCTCTAAAGGCTGCAGGCTCCTGCTGGAGGACTCAGCTGTTAATCTCCATGCCCAAATGGAGTCTGTGAACTCCAGAGGATTTTGATATGTAAGAAGGGGTCAAAACTTCTGGAGCCTCTACAGCTCCCTTTGGAAAAGAGTTGCTGCTCTCCACTGGGTAAAAAGAACCTTCTGAGTTAGTGTTGAACCGTGATTGCATAGGAAGAGATTTGCTTGCACAACCCTTTCTCTGGGCTATGCTCTTCCTCAGCTTGCAGCATACTTAGCACTGAGCTTCAAGTCCTTGGACAAAGTAGAATAACAAATGGGATTTTCAATCTGTCATAGAAAGGTTACTTCCTTAACAACTCTTTTCTTCTCTTAGGGAACAAGAAAAAAAGAAAAGAAAAAGGTTTTTTTTCTCAACTTCGATTGAGTTATCACCTACCCTTTGGGAGTTCAGGGTACTTGGGTTTCCAATGGTTGCCTTCATATTTTTAATAATTTCCCAGCTCCCTCCTTTCCTTTTCTTGGTTTTAAGCAACCAGGTTCTCCACCTAAGGACTTGGCTGCAGGGGGTTTTGGACTTGAAAAGGAAAATATCTATGATGAATCACTACAGTCTTCAGAAAATGAGACATCAGTGGGAGCTTTTGATTTTGGCAAGTTTTTAAAATTAGACACTTTTTTTCATCAGTAACCCAGCTGCTACCCTTAATCTAACTGCTCTGCGATGTTCAGTGAGCCAGTCCTTGCTGTCTGAGAACCAGGATTCAGGAATTTTTATAGCAGAATCTCTCCCAAGTGCCTATGTCATGGGATAATTTTGTAATTGCAATTGAATTCAGTGTATCAGAATTTCTACTGAACATGGTTTTATGTTGGGTTGAGGGTATCCTCACTGTATTGCCTTGGTTCAGTTTCCCAGTGAAAATCAAAGTAAGGTATGTCTTTTTGTTTTAAGATTTGTATCTAAATTTGTTTAGGGTGTGTTCAGCTACTTTGACAGTACCTTCACCAGCTTTTAAACTAGGTAAGCATTTCTGCACAATGACAAAATAAGTCAGTGTAATAATAACTTAAGGTGGTGGAACATCTTAGGAGATTGCTACTGGCATGTATTTGGAATGAAATGGAATCTATTTTATTGTCAGACTTGTGTTTAGCAGTAACAAAAAAAAAAAAAAAATCAAAAGAATACAGATGTGACTGTTGAAGATGTGTCCAGTGGAAGATGAGTGGTTGGATGGGTGCTTGATGCAATCAATGGATATGGGAAAATTCATGGCAACTAATTTGACCAAGATCTGAGCAGCCTTTTCCCCCCATATCATGGAAGGACTGATGATAACATCAATAAGTCAGAGTTCCTTTCCTGATAAGAAGAAGCAATAATGACAAAAAAATTAAATGCAGGACACATATGAACTAGAGAACATGTGCATCTTACCCAACACACATGCACAAGTTAAGGTGACAGATTAGTTAACAATTTTATGGCAAACGTAGGTCGATGTCCAGAAGCCTCGGTCTCTGAGTCCTCCTGAGAGAATATTCTGTTCTGAATCATCAGCCAGGCCTTTTGCTTCAGCAGGGTTTGTCAGCTTTCTCAGCTGGTACTCCATGTCAGGTCTTGATCATCTGTTTGTGATAACAGGGGCGGAAACGCCAGAAGGCACAGATGAACTCCTCAGACACAAGCATTCTATTTCTGTATAAATATCCCTTGCAATAAAGGGAAAAGGAGGAGAAAATACAGCAAGTCTGTTATACAGTATCAGCAAAACTGTTGCTAAATAGAATGTTTTTATGAGCAGTCAGCAGATGCTGAGGCTCAGCTATTAGCTTAGTGACTGTGTGATAAATTACAGTCATAAGACTCAGTTCACTTTCACCATCTTGTGCTTGTTTTAATGGTAAAAAAAGTTCTAGGTTTTTGGAGGGTGGGGAGTGTTCTAGGGTTTTTTTGTTTGTTTTGAGGTTGGCTTTTCTCAGTGAAAATTCATATTCCCTTCTGGCATTCACCAGACTGCAACTTAAGTCAAGAACAGAGAGCTTTGCAAAGACCTCATTATATTTTTCTCATTTATTGGTGTGACTTTGCCCTCTCTCTATTCAGGGAAGTTCCTTAAATCTCTTTGTAGGATTTTGTGTTTGCACTCTTCCAAGGGCAACAGCTTAGTCAATGTAACACATAGCTAGTCCAAATTTTACAATAAATACCTTTTTAGGATTCTTTTCTTACTATCCAATGTAATTTTGTAGTTCTGTGGATGTGTGTAACAGACTTAACTAATAAATTGAAAAAATGATGGTTGTGCTGAGGTCCAATGAATTCCTGTTGTCTAATTCATGTCAAAGCAAGTTAGTAGAAAAAAACTTCTATTGGGCCCAGCAGAATTATACACCTTTGACAAAACTCAGATGGCTTGAAGAGCAGTGAATAAAATTATAACTTGCATTTGCTTGCAAAGCTGGAAAAAGAAAGCATACTCTCTGCAGCTGCTAAATGGAGCTTATGCCTGAATTGTTTCTGGTTTGAACTTTCAAGGGAGTACACAGCACACTGGCTACACATGGCTCTAGTCATCGTCTGCAATAATCAAGATAGAAAAGATTTTACTCTTTCAGACAATTACTCTTCTCTCCAGACATCTAAAAGGGACAAAATAAGATCAGGAAAAGAGACATTTTTCATTATTATCCCACTACCTTTTATCCATTGTAGCTCTAATTTTAGGACAACAGCCCTTTTGATGAAAGGGTCTATGTACCCCTCCAGCCAGCTGAGAGATGTTCTTATTGAGCAGAGCTTTTACGGTGCTCTGGGTTTTCTTCTACTTTTAAATGCTCTGGATTAATGGCATTTGTGGCAAACTAAAGCAACGTGCAGAATCCAGCCTACAAAGAATAAGTATAGATTGTCTCAGCTAGGGGGTCTGAAGTGGATCATATTTATATATATTACTTGCCTTGCCTGTGTATATAATTTAATGTTAGTAGAAATATTTATTAGTATGGGAAAAAAAGTTGAATTGAGTAAGTTTGGAGGTTCAACTTGCTGTTTTCACTTACAAGACCAAACCAAATGTGAAACATTCTAATTTAGTGGCTGACACCAAGTTGGTTGGTGCAGTATGCTGGAAGGAAGGGATGGCATCCAGAGGGGCCTGACAGCCTTGAGAGGTGGGCCTGTGTGGACCTCATTAAGGTAAACAGGGCAAAGTGCAAGATCCTACACCTGGGCTGGGTAATCCCCAGTATCAATACAGTTTGGGGGTGATCAAACAGATAGCAGCCCTGACCAGAAACATTTAGGGCTATTGGTGGAAGAAAAATTGAACATTTATCAGCAATAAGCACTTGCAGCCCAGAAAGCCAATCCCTTCCTGGGCTGCATAAAGAGAAGCGTGACCAACTGGCTGAGAGACAGGATTTTCCTATCCCTACTCCAGTCTTGTGGGGTGCTACAAGATAGAGCAAATCCATAGTAGACCCAAGAAGATGGTTAGGGCTGGAACCCTGGAAGGTTCTAGGGAGAACTTATATTGTCCTTCCACTTCCTGAAGGGAGCTTACGGGCAGGACAGAGACTTTTTATAAAGGCCTGTAGTGATAGCACATGAGGCAATGGTATAAAACTGAAAGAGAGTAGGCTTAGATTGGACATGAGGGAGGTATTTTTTTATGATGAGGGTGGCGAAACACGGGCAAAGGTTTGTCCAGAGAAGCTGTGGAAGCCCCTCACAGGAAGTATTTAAAGTCATGTTGGATATGTCTTTGAGAACCCCGACTTGGTGAATGGTGTTTCTGCTACAGCAGAGATGTTGCACTAGATGGTCTCTAAAGGTCTCTTCCAACCCAAACCATCCTACGATCCCAAGTTTTTCAAATTCTTGTTGTAGAAGTGCAGGAAAGTGCAGGGGGTAGTTTTTGTGACCTCCATACTCTGGTCACACCTCAAAAAGCATAGAACACTTGGACAGCATTCAACTTTTGTAGGGCTGCATTTCATTTGTAACGTCTGGTGTAAATAAGTAAACTCTTTAAGATGCTCAATTCTTCTTATTTTGAAATACTTTGCAAATTTTCCGATATTGTATTATTTTCCTTGCTTGTAGCGTATGTGTGACTGCAGAAAATGAATATTGCGTGTTTGGGATAGAAACGCTCTCCTGTTTTATCTGAATGGAAATTACTCTTACGTGTATGTGCCTTTTCAGCATGGGTAGTTTGTGACTAAACAGCCCATTTCCATAAAGCATCTTATTGAATGTTTTCCTATTTTAATTTAAATTACAAATTACATTTGGAGAACACCTCCAAATGTACTCAAATAGCTTTCAAATGTATGGATGAATGGATGAGGGCTGCCCCCTTTCCTCCTGAGGCAGGGAACTCACCACCCTGCAACCATGTAGGGCAGCTCTGCAATTGCAGGGCCTGTTCCTCATGTTTGTATGGCCACAGGCTTTACTGACTTGCTTGTTCAGTGGAACAGAAAATCCCTTGAAGCATACAGAAGTATTTGCACTCTGTTTGCATTTTGTTACACTATGAGAATTTAGGGAGGGGGCATGGGGATGCATTCTCAAGAGGTGAAAACGGGCAGGGCTTAGGTGAAAGGACTGGTGTTTTGCTCTGCAGCAGCTGCGGGGTTGCTACTGTCAGCTAGGATATTGAACATTAAATAAAACCTCAGACTAAATGTGAGGGCAAGTTTTTAGGGAAAGCTATCATCTTACCTATGTTTGTTAATAGTGAAAGGCTTGTGGAAAACAGGTGAACATTTAGGGCACTTCCAGAGAAGTGTTTATGTGATTGAAAACCTATCTATTATCCAGTGGTACAGTGAGTCCAATTAAACATATTGCTTCTTCTTAAAAGAATTTACTTGCTATTATAAGCTACAGCAATTAAAATTATGTTTGTTTTTTTAAAAAAATGTGTTGAGAACCAAAGAAGAATTATCATTTATGTCTGTCTCTCTTCTACTTTGTATGTGGGAACAAACTTGCAGGCAACATTATCCCTAAATTAAAAGAAATGCAAACTGACAGGGGCAAATCAGGGCTATACAATTCAATCCTCATTGGAGATAATGCTTTTCACATGAATTTGTATGAAAACAGATTTGGGAACCTCAGTTGAGATTTTTAATCAAGAATGAGTTGCAAGTGATACTTGCTCAACTGAACAGAAATAATATTCTTGGCTGTCTGGCAAAGGCCTCCGTTAAGCAAAGTGTGTGGAGTAAATTACTGACTGCACAGTGCACAAAAATATTCAGCATTTGGACACATAGCCAATGTTTCCACTTCTGTTTTAGTTTGATCTGATCCTGTGAGATACTGAGCACAATGAGGATCAGGTGCCCAGCAGACAGAAGTCCAGCATGTCAATAGGCTGAGGGTTTTATATTGGTTTTGTCTCACTGATATGGAGAACAGCTTTCAGCTGTTGTGACAACTCCTTACATCTTTGATGCACCACATCGTGCTGAATGGTTGTAATGAGTTAGGATTCTTCTGCTTTCAACAATATCTGAGCAAACCTGGATAAAATGAAAAGGTACCAGCTGCTGGGGTTAGCTGTGCCCTGCAGAGGCAGGAGCTGGCTGGAACCTGCTGCAGCCCCGCTGCCAGCTCCTTCCTGTTTGTACCTAATTCTTTCCTGCCTTCCCTTTGCCCTTCCTTCCTTGTTTTTAGATGACAAATATTATATTCCAAGGTCTGTTTTTTCAGAAATATTTGCCTGTACAGGAAAGTGTACTAAATAAACTTGCCACTCCAGCAGGAAACATTAATTAAGTAATAGCTCCCATCATCTCCATTTGGATTCTATCTAGGACTTTGAGACCTACCCTCCCATGGAGAGATCAAAAGCAGTTGTGATCTTTCATGACACTCCGCGAGTATAAATTGTGTCAAAAATTGCAATAAGTGGAGGTGAGCAGGGCTGGAATTCATCTGTCACTTTGTCTTTCTCACTGGAGGGATATCTGCTCCCAGGCCTTCTCCATCACCACCTAAAAGATTTGTCTGCAGTTTGCCAGGCAGTTCTGGAACATACAGCGAGGACCAGGGCTGAGGCAGAGCAGATCTGCTGTCCTTGAGCACAGTTAGCAAGTGCCAGAATTTAGTCTACATACAGTGCTTCCAGCAGATGAAAGAACAGATCTGAAAGGGCTATGGATGCAAACAAAAATTAAGATCAACATTTTCAAATGCAGCCAATGCATGCCCATGGACTGACAGCAAATTTTTGGAAGCATTCCACATTTCATAATGTCCAAAGGGAGCAATGTTTATTGAATGAAACCACTCTTTTTAGCAGTTTTGTTCTGTATCAGAATGTGTAGTTTTTGTGTCTGTATTTTTAAAGGCTGGAAAATAGGTTTAGGTGCACTAAATTCAGTAAAGCTTTCCAACTTCTTAGAAGCTAAGAAGTGTACCTTCCAAAGGACCCTCATTGATTCATGTCTTCACACTAAGGACTTTGGAATCCAAAAAAATACAGGATTTGTAACTGCAAAAAAATCTAAAAATCTGAAGTAGCCTTTGATTCTTTCAAACCCAAATTTTATCTAGGACTGAACCACAAGATAAGAAGACACTAGAATGTATATAAAGGGGGGATGTGAAGGAAAAGTGTACTTGAACTGCTGGCTTTTCTGAAGAATTGCTGTGTCAGGTTCAAGCTGTTGCTAAAAATAAAATAAGAATTTAAGGCAAATCAAGGATCATATGAAAACCTGAAATTCAAATTAATTCATGCAATAGTAGATGTTATTTTAAAAAATTAACTTCTCAAATGAAAAGATCTGTGAAAACATCCTCAAGTTACTGCAGTGTAGGCTCCTTTCCCAAATAAGTTTGATCCAGTTCACAGAAAATATGAATGTTAATCAGAACACTAAAACATATCTGCTTAAAAGATTTGGCTTTACTTTGTCATTGAGCCTTTTCATGAAATAAGAAAAAAGGGAGCAGGAGGACAGATCTCTTACAGAGGAATTTGAAGGTCATTTTAACACAAAATCTGCATAGTTTTACATAATCTGCAGCATTTGAACATCTTCCAGATAGCTGCTTTTTATTTTAATTCATTTCCCACATTCTATGATAAAAATACTTTTGTGTGTTTTCAGTTCTTTTAAAAAAATCTTCTATTTTAGTGTGAATGTGCAGTAAATTCAAGTCCAATAGGTGTTACATTTAGATGTGAGGCATCAGTTTAGAGGCTGCCCAAGGTGGAAGTTGAGTCTGTGGCCCTGGCAACATCTTTATGTTGAGCTGAGAATGCAAACATCAAGACAAAGGTGGTTTGGGATACATAGGTAATTCCTTTGTCGGGTAATTTAAGCAAATCTCTTGAAGTGCTTTGCATGACAGGACCTGAACTTAAACTGAACTTTAATTCCTGTTAAGAAGCTGTTGTGATGAGAAGGCCCCTGGGAATTGCATACTGACCTAAGTTTTCCAGATGACTTTGTTCATTTCTGCTCCAAATATTTCAAAAGCTGTTTCTTCAGTAAGCTGATGAAATCTTGTTCTGGAGGTATGCTGGACACACACTACTAGAACATAATCCAGACTCATATGCACACATTAATGGTGAATACACTTTATCTGAAGTTCTCCCCACTACTTTCTCATGGCTTCAGTTTGGCATCTGAGAACAAAACACACAGGAAGCCTTTAGTCTCCCAATTGCTATGTAATTGATGACAGGTAAGCTTTCAGTGTGGCATATATTTCTTGGGGGGGAAGCTTATATTTAAAGATTATGGCTCCTAAAAATTGAAACAAAACCTCTCAGTACCTGAGGAAATAACATGCCTAGCCCTGAAAAAGGAAATAAGAGACTACACAAGTGCAGATATTTTTCAGTGAAGTACAACATTACTATTCATCATTTGAAAGAAATAATCCAGTACTTTTTCTTTCAATGTGTACTTTTCTGGGCCCGCTGTGTATATTGGTTTCACAGGTTTTCATAGAGGCATGTTAGTGCAAAACCTGAACTGTTGAAAGTTGTTCCTTCTGGAGCAGACCATTAATATTCCTAATGGATGTGAACAAACTGATTATGGAGGAAGTTCTAACACAGCAGAACTTCTTTGTGATGAAGATGTTGTTCCTTTATACATGTGGATGCTGTACTCAACTATTTATTAAGGGGGATAAATTGATTTTATATAACTTGCAGCTCTAAGAGAGCAAATATTCCTGTTTAAAAAAAATGATGTTTTTTGCCTGCAGTTGTTGAACATGACAAAAATAATAATCAATCTTCACAACATTTCTATGAAGTGAGCAATCTGAATGTTTAGCTTTAAGCAAGAGAGCAAAAGAATTGAAAACTTGAGTGATATGCTTAAATTCAGAGTAGCAAAATCTGAAATCAAGATCTAATCTGGGTTAACTGACTGTGTTGAGACCCCACTAATCCTCTCAGAGACAAAAGATAGAAAATAATTAAAAATTTGGTGGATATTCAAAATAAGTTTTGATCCCAAGTTGCTAAGTTTGACATCTCAAAAAATTTCCATATTCGAGCCTTCTACCTTGCAGTGTGAAGAAACTATGAACTGGGATCTGTATGAACAGAAATGATTTTGTTGTAAGATCTATTTGTTGCGCTGCTGGACTATAAAAAATGACAATAACTTTCCTGTGATCTGTGTTTCAGTGCCCTACTGACAAGTGAAAACGTGCACAAGTAGTGAAGTTTATTGCAAGTACAAATGAGCAACTGTAGAAAGATTATTCATTGCCTTGCCACAGCTCAAACAGAGAATTAATTCGGTACAGATGCTGAACAAATGGTTTGAATTTTGCTGCAGAAGATGATGCTAGTGGTTGCTGACATGGGGAATAACCGCTGTGTCTGCTGGACTGAACATTGCTTGAACAGAAGTTCAGACTGATGGGGTTTTGCCATTTTGGATCCGCTTCATTAGCAAGGTAGCTAGGCAAGGGGATCCCCATAGGCCTGAGGCTGTGCCACAGTCACTTTGCTTGTATCCTCTAGCTACCAAAACTTGAAAGAGAAAAAGAAAACGGTGTTTGTTCAGCATTATGTGTAGTGCTATTTATCCTAGAGAGCTTCTCTGGTGTTGACATATAGGCTTGAGCTCTTCATCAAGATATATTATAAGTTATTGCTATAATATCCACAGGCTTTGAAATGCTCAAAGGATTTGTAGAAATAATATCTTGATATCAAAACTTCTTTCAAGCCTAGTTTCCAAAAGAATCAGGTATTATTTGTTATATGTTTCAAAAACAGTAGAAGAACATTGTATGTTTACCAAAAGAAACAAACCTTTTCCTTACATCCACATTTGATCACATTAGCCTGAAAAATTAATTTTAAAATAATATCACAATGATAATTTCTATTGGGAGAGAAATAGAAGCTGGGAAAACAACTGGGAAGGAATCAGCGTAGAAAACTTTCTCAGCATCTTCTGGATTAGACCAGTTCATTCTATAACATTCAAGGCAGAGCTCTGGTGAGAGAGAGAAAAATGGAGAAATTGTAGCTATGACAAATGTTCCTCTGACAGAGCCAGGATTTTACTTTGGCACAACCAAACCTTTTTCATCCCACAGATGCTGACTGTGGAAAGCATCTCTCCTGCTGGCAAAAAAAAAATTGTCTTCATGGTATGTCTCCCCTTTGCATAGTGACATACAAGATATCCTATGCCTCAGCCTACATCAGGTGGAGCAACTACACCTTACAAAGCCTCTACTGAATTAGTGTAAATATAGGCAACATTCAAACCAGGAAAAGAGTATAATGGGAGAAGCAAAGTAGTTATGAATGTTAAGGGACATGAACACTGAAAGAAGTTAGTTGAAAACTGACTAATACAATCATGAGAAAAGAAAGAATAAGTTAATTAAATGGAAACATCAAGGTAAAAAGAGAAAATACTTCAGAAGGAACCTACAAGTACAGATAAATATATCAAAAGGACACTTACTGCTTCTCATTAGAGGTGTGCTCTGGAGTATAATTACGAGCTAGCGATGCTTTTAATTCTTTCTAAGGCACTGAAAATTCTGTGGGATGGAGAGACGTGGTGAATTGTTGAAATGCTACCTAATGTTTATCCTGCACTGATTCAATACAAGCCATCCAAGCTTAAAGGAAAAGACTGCTCATCACTGGAAAATTTTAAGTGGCCACATGTGCACTCATCTGATGGGAGGAGAGAAGTGTCTCCCATGCTTCTGTAGGATTCATGGCCAAGAGTACTCCTAAGTGTCATAGAAGGCAAACTTCTACTATGATTGCTGTGGTGCTCTGGCATTTTAATAGTAACTAAAGGAATAACCTCATTTAAGACCCATGGCTCAGGGACCCATTAGCTCAGGACCCATTCGTAGGAACAAAAAAAGGCAAATACCCTTCACGATAGGTTATTTTTTTCCGGATTTTATCAAGCCTCTGGAGACTAAACTGCTGAGAGTGCTGTTGGTCAAACTGGCAGACAAGGGGGCTAGTGGCCATCAGCCATGGTTGCTGGTGGGATCCAAATGAGCAGATGACGATGACATGGCCATGGTTTCCAGCTCAGTGGAGGAAAACTCCTGCTGATTTGGAAGTTCTCTTTGATGAACGCCACATGTCCATACTGAACTTTCTCTTCTATTTATTTTAAATTTCCAATGAAAGTAATTTCTATGTGAAGGAATAAGGAAACTACGTGCTTAAAAAGAAAATCTAACTGTAATGCTTAGAAGAATGTTTATTCAACTGTGAAGTTCACTGCTGAAATAGGGATTGACAGACGTTAGCCATACTTTATCACTACACTCCTGAATGCCAGGACTAGAAATGATCAGGAGAAGCTGATGCCAACAGTAATCTGAGCCATCAGTCCTCAGCTGAACATGTACTGAGAAGATTTATTCTTGCTTTTTTTCATTGTGCTCTTTCCAGACTTCCCACAGCAGGACTTAATGAAAAGTATTGCAAAGTTCAGTGACAGTTCCAAGAAACTGACAGATGGAACAAAGTTCACCAAGAACTTTATTAAGGAAGAGGACACCTGGGATAGGATTTAGGAGAGATGCAGGTGATTATCTCTGATACTGCGATCCTCAAGACCTTCTGTCAGCTTGCAGCCCAAGCTGGGCATGTTTACTCTGTGTTGGCAATCCACTCTTTGACTTTCTAAGCAGCCAAAGTTTGACTTCTTCCCTATCCAGAACAACTTTCTTCATGCTAATAGTAATTATGGAGCAAGCATTCCATGCCTGAAAGCTAAGGGGATGCCAAACTTGAGCAGCTTTCTTCTGTCTGCCTTGGTTGTAGGTGTGACTGCAGCACACGGTGAGAAAAGGGCACATCTGCCCCAGGATGGTTTCATGCACAACTGGCTTTGTCCTCAGGCTGCCACTGCCCTTTAATGCAGCAGTCCAGCCCATGCACTTCTCTGTCTGCTTGTGAGATATTTCATCTGATGAGGGTGAGAATTGCAAGGCAAACCTATTTCAGGTCAGGACAAAGCTTCCCCTCTGCTACTATGTCCCTTTGCCTATAAAAAAATTGACATTCATTTTAGCATGTGAACTGTAAAATGCTCTTTAATTTCACCAGATGAGGATTAGCTGAACAACCTACAAGCTCATGGTACATTGCAGCTCATGGTAAGGAAAGCATCCAGGAATGGTTCTTAATAGAAGGGATTTTTGCAGTTTTATGTCTCTTCATGAACTATCCCTGCTATCTTCACATGAACACACACACAGAGGCATCTGATCAATAATCTTGATTATTACTTTGATTAAAGTCTTGAGAAAAGTAGAAAGACTTAGAGATTCCCTCCTGGTCAATGCTGTGTTTGGCTGCATAGTCTGTCCATATTCTCGTCACATGATTTCTGCCTCTAATAAAGAAATAGACAGAACCCATCTGATTGATTAATGGGATGTATTTTCACATAATATTGCTATAAATGTATACACTGAACCAGTCACAAACAGCATAATATATAAACAAGTTTTTGTTAAAGGAATTAACAAATAACTTCTTCTAATAGACAGCAAATGCAGGTTTAATTCATTCAAGTAGTGATTTATTGCAATTACTCGATTTTTATGCATAAGCAGAGAGAATGTGTGATTTTATGAAAAAGGGAGAAATAATTCAGTGACTTTTTTTGTTTCTATACAAACAAAATCTGTATGCAAGCATCAGGAGTGTGATGTTCACTACAACTGTTTGAGAGATGCTGCTTCTGTTCGAGAGGTGAGGCTTCATGTTTCTCCACCTCTCTGGGAATCTGCCTACTCTGGAACATTAGCTTTGATCCAGAATTTATGAAAATATGTTTAATAGAGTGCAGGGAGTGAGTTGCAGAGCCATTTATAACAGCCAAAATAATTCAGTCATGACCTCTTTGTGTTCCCATAAAACTGTTTTTCCCTTGGCATCAGGAGATGAGTCAGCAGTAGTGATAACAAGAGTTACAGAAATACTGGAAAAAACAAGTGTCCCAAGTACTTTGGCAGTGAAAAATTAAGCTTCAAAGTGATTTCTTCATGGAACATTTTTTCTCTCTCCAGGACACCAAATTGACTGAGTATATTAAAGAAAGAAGAAAAAGAGGGAGAGAGAGAGAGTGAAAACAGGACTTGGATGATATTTCTCAGTGTCTGCCAATATCTAACATGCTTTTGGAAAAGTTGCATAACACAACCCACCATGAGAGCCCAGTCTGAATAGAGGTTAGTAATCCTTTCTATTTGGTTCTATGTTTGTGGTTTTGCAGAACTGACCCACAGGGCCTTATTTTTTGGCTGGTGAAACAGGCTGGTTTTTTCATAAGCCTATAGGGATCAGGAAGTTGTCCTCTGAATGCATGCCTGACTAGAATTGCCATCAGTTTACCAGCAGCTCTATTATTCTTAAGCCCATAGGACAATTTGAGTGATAGAAACCCTTGAATGTTCTCTTTTGTGAAGGAGAGTATTTGCCTGCAGTGATCAAACATACAGGTAGAATGTCAGGGAACTTGCAATATGAAGTGTTATGTTTGAAATAATTTAAACAAGGATGGTTGCAAAGGTTTTTTTCTGGTTTGCAGTGTTTTTAATATAATTTCTTTAGATATTTTAATCTACTCTGCATGAAAAATTAAAAGCAGTGTTACACAATGTTTTTCATTCCAGATAAATGCCAACAATTTAAATTTTCAAATGAAGGAATATGATTTCTAATATTGAGCTACTTTTGTTTTCATGGCTTTTAGGTAATGTCTATGAAGAAAAAGACAAGGAAAATAGTTGAGAAATATATTTTTGGGTCTTCTTCATTACAATGAGAGAAAAAACTGAGGAGGCATTTTCCTATGTGTTAGGAAGTTTGTGTTCAGGGACTCTTCAAGGCTGATACCAATGCTGAAAACTGCTGCCCAAGTCTGAAGCAGGCAATCTGCCTTCTGAATAACAGTTTGGCATTAGATGGGTAGTCATAGCTGGTGACTCCCTTCTGAGGGGAAGAGAGGACCCCATATATCAACCAGATCCATCCCATGGGGATATCTACTGCCTCCCTGGGGCCTGGGTATGGGATATTAGAGTCTCAGTATCAATATCAGGGCCTGGGCTGATTCAGCCCTCTGATTACTACCCACTGCTGATACTCCAGGCTGGCAGTGATGAGATTGAAAAGAGGAGTGTCAGGGCAATTAAATAGGACTTCAGGGCACTGGGTGAAGTGGTTGATAGAGCAGGAGCACAGGCAGTCTTTTCCTCAGTCCCTTTGGTGACAGAGAAAAACAATGAAAGGAGTAGGAGAGCCAACAATATCAACAAGTAGCTCAAGGATTGGTATCATCAGCAGAATTTTGGGTTCTTTGATCATGGGGCAATTTTTATGGTAGTTGGCCTGCTGGAACCAAATGGGCTCCATCTCTCTGTTAAGGGCAGAAGGATTTTAACTTGTGAACAGGCAGAGCTCATTGAGAGAGCTTTAAACTAGGCTTGAAGGGGGAAGGAGATGCAGCTGGGCTGTCTGGAAGCAGGCCCAAGGGTGGTAAGGCTGAGTTAGGAGTGAAGTCAGTAGGCCAGCTGAGTGCATGTACACTAATGCACACACCATGGGTAACAAACAAGAAGAGCTGGAAGCCACGGTGCAACAGCAAAGCTATGATGTAGTTGCCATCACAGAAACATGGTGGGATGGCTCACACAGCTGGAGCACTGCACTGGATGGCTATAAGCTTTTCAGAAGAGACAGAAATAGAGGAGAGGTGGAGAGGTGGCCCTTTATATTAGAGAGGCTTTTGATGCCATGGGCACTGAAACTAATGACGATGAATTTGAATGCCTATGGGTAAGAATTAAGAGGCAGGCCAACAAGGCTGACATCCTACCTGACATACTACCGTCCACCCAACCAGGAAGAAGAGGTGGACAGCTTATTCTACAAGCAGCTGGAGAATGTTTCAGGAGCACCAGCCTTTGTTCTTGTAGCTGACTTTAACCCACCAGACATCTGCTGGGAACTTACTAGAGCAGAAAAGAGGCAGTCCAGGAAGTGTTTAGAGTGTGTAGAGAAAAACTTTTTGTCACAGCTGGTGAGTGAGCCCACCAGGACAGGAACAATGTTAGATCTGTTTGCAAATAGAGATAGGGGAAGGGCAGGAGATGTTGTGGTTGGAGGCTTCTTGGGGCACAGTGATCATGAAATTACAGAGTTCTTGATATTTGGTGAAATGAGGAGAAACATCAGTAAGAGTTTTACATTGGACTTCTGGAGGGCATACTTTGGCCTATTTAGGAGACTTATTCAGTGAGTTCCTTGGGAAGCAGTCCTTAAACACAAAGAAGTCCAGGAAAGGTGGGCTTTTTTCAAAACAGAGATCTTGAGATGAGTTCAGCCTGGAAAGGCAAGGAGGTTTCAAGGGAACCTAGGAATAAAAAAAGGAGGTATCATCTTTGGAAGGAGGGTCAGGTCTCTTGGAAAATATTGAAGGGGATTGCAAGGGCATGTAGGAAAAAAATAGGGAGGCCAAAGCTCAGTTTGAACTTAATTTGGCAACTTTTGTAATGGATAATAAAAAATGTTTTTACAAATATATTAATGGTAAAAGGAAGGGCAAGACCAGCCTTTGGTCTCTATTGGATGTGGGAGGGAACTTAGCAACTGCAGATGAGGAGAAGGCAGAGGTGCTTAACACCTTCTTTGCCTCAGTCTTTAGTGGGAAGACAACTTGTCCTCAGGACAGCTGTCC
>VZUI01044385.1:17882-52840 GCA_013401135.1 Cettia cetti | reverse complement strand
AGGGAGAGGAGAGGCTGGAGCCTCTGGTGTGTAGCTCTGAGCTGGGCCCCCATGAGACCCAGGGGTGGGCAGGAGCCCTCTATGTTCCTGGCTGTTGAGATTCCTGATTGCCTGAGCTGCTCCAAGGTCTGGATTCTGACCTCTCTCTTCAGCACGAGTTCCTCCCCCATCTGTGCAGCCTTGATACCTTGAGCTAGCAGCTGAGAGAGGACTTAGGCCAGATTTAACTATTTCCTGACACAGATGAAACTTTTTCAAAACCCTTATCCTCCTTTTGAGTAAGAAGAGTCTGGGTGAATGTAAAAAAGACAGAGCATGAAGTCAAAAGAGAAAAAAGGAGTAAAAAGATTATTGGGAGCAGGGTTTGAGGAGGTTGACATTTCAAACTAAATTTCTCTCATTGAGACACAGAAATGAACTTTATATGTGAATGATCCTTTAAACCATGGGAAAAAATATGCATCTGGGGAGATGTTCAAATTTGTGTGTATATATTTTGGAGCAAAGTTGTTTGTGATGTGTTAGTGATACTGGTCTTAAGAGATGCTTGAACAGAGAAAGATGAGATGCCCCTGCTCTAGAAAAAAAAGTAAGAAGATGTCTCTGTTCCCTAAAAAAATGAAACCTTTGCCTTCAGAGTTAATAGTCTTTAAAAAGTAACACCCCAATGTGTTTGAGTCCAGTGACCCATAAGCAACTTGGCAAACTGCTAATGGGAGGTGTCACAAACCAGGTTTCCCCAGGCGACTGTGTTTGTGACAGTTAAAACTCACAAAAGAACCAGCCAACCACTAAGTTGCCAGTGGGATCCATGACTTTAAGAGACACTCCTCTACTAAAGAATTGATGAAACTGTTTTCAAACGGTAAAACTGACTGAAAATCACAAGTTGTCTCTTTATGTTGTATGTAGAAATGTGAATACTTGGGGGGGAGGGAAGGATAAAGTTCCATTTTTTTCTTTTCTTATTTTCTTCTTCTTAGTGTGTGTGAATAAGCTATCTTGGTAACTTTTAAGGTAGGCCTGTTTTGGTTTTTTGGGTTCTCCTAGTCACACCCCAGAAGATAGCAAACTCTGGAACCATCACATTAATTGGTGCATTGGCCAGAAAACAAAGTCAAAATTGGTGAACATAAAACTACCACACATTGCTATCGATAAAAATAACCTGTACAGTTTAATTTCATTTTGTTGCTGTTAATTTCATTTTGTTGCTGCCATAAGTATCTATTGTAAAAATAGTTTAAATCAAATACTTCTAATTATACAATATTTCTTGGTTTATGTTTTGTTTCCACACTAAGCAGCAGCAGCACTGTCAGCAGCTGTTCTTGTGGCATGCTGGGAGGACCAGGAGGCTTACGAGGTCTCTGGAGGCTGGATGTCTGCATGGCAAATTCAATCCACAGGAAGCTCCATGGAAATGGCCCTTGGGGAGTGAAAATGACCAGGAGTCACATGTCCAGCTTGTGCAAAAAGGGAAAGCTGCCTGGGAGGAGCGGCATGGAATTTCACCAAACAGTGCAAGGAGGACAGCGCACTCTGACAGCTACCAGCTGTGCCCTGCCCTGCTCCTCCACAGCTGTAGCATATCTATACCAATGTACACAATATGGGTAACAAAAAAGAGGAGCTGGAAGCCACAGAGCTGGAAATCTTTGATCTGAACACTGTCGTTGAAATTTGGTTGGATGAATCACTTGATTGGAACACTGCAATTGTTGGCTATAAACTGTTCTTGAGGAACAGAGGTAGAGGGACTTGCTCTCTACCTAAACAGATGGACTGATTCCACAGATCTTTCTTTGAAAAGTGGTAATGCACAGGTCAATAGTTTGTAAGCAAAAATTAGAGATCAAGACACCAAAGGAAACCTTGTGGCTGGTATTTAGCAAAGAGTACCTGATAAAGGGGAGGATGTCAATGAAATGTTCTTACTTCAACTACAGAAAGCATCATGCTTGCAGGCCCTGCTCCTGATAGAGTATTTCAGCCACTCTGACACCTGCAGAAAAAGCAGCACAGTAAGCTGCAAGCAGTCTGAGTAACTTTAGGAATGCATGGAGGGCAACTTTCTTATCCAGATGATAGTAAGCCCAACCAGAGGACATGCATTAGATGTTTTGCTCACCAGTACAGATGAGCTTTTTGGAAAGGCCAATATTGGTGGTATCCTGAGCTACAGTGATCATGCTCTGGTGGAACTCATGATCTCAAGGGATATAGATAAGGTGAATAGTAAAGACCCTGAAATTTGTGAAAGTGAACATTCAGACTTCTAAAGGATTTGGTGGATGGGAACCCTGGGAAACTGCCTCCAGGAATAAAGATATTTTTATTAGAACAAAAAAAGCATCAATTCCTATGCGCAAGAAGTCAGGCAAAGAAGACAAAAGATATGCATAGCTGAGTAAGGACCTTCTAGTCAAACTGAAACACAAGAGGAACATGTATAGTCAAATATTGGAATCAGGGACACACAATAGTGGAATCAGGGACACACATTCTGGGAAGAATGTAAACGTAGTGCCCAAGGGTGTAGGGATGGGATCAGGAAAGCAAAGGCATAGCTGGATCTAAATTTGTCAAGTTATATAAAGAAAAAGAGCTTCTACAGGTGTGTCAGTCAGAAAAGAAAGATGAAAGAAATAGTACAGCCCCAACTCACCAATAGATGAGGCAGAGGAACTAGTGGCAATGGACATGGGGAATACTGAGGTACTCTAGAACATTTTCCCTCAGTTTTAACCAGAAACTCTTCTTCCCACACCTTGAGTCCTTGGATTCAAGGCAGAGGGTTCCTGGAACCCAGGGTACCTGACAGTACACAAGTCCAGGGGACCAGGTTAGACCCATTCCAAGGTCCTGAGGGACTTGACCAATGTAATCTCAATGTAAGTCTCCATCATACTTAAAAGGTAATCACAATCAGGTGAAGTCACTTGTGGCTGGAGAAAGGGAAATGTCATGCTAATATTTAAAAAGGATAAAAAGAAAGACCCTGGAACTACTGATCAGCCAGCCTCACCTCTGTACCCAGTAAGGTCACAGAAGAGCTCCCCCTGGAAGCCATGTCAAGGCATATAGATGGCAGGAACTGAATAGAGACGGCCAGTACGGTTCCACCAAAAACAAATGGTGCTTGACTTATCTAGTCGCCTTCTACAATGGAGGAACTGTGTTGATGAACAAGGTAGGGGCAGTTGTCATCTATCTTAATTTCTGTAAGGCTTTTTACATGATCCCACATAACATTCTTGTTGCTAAGTTGTAGAGATACTGGGTTTATGGACATACTATTCAATGAATAAGAAATTGGCTGGACATCTTAATCAAAAGTGTTGCAATCAACAACTCAATGTCCAAAGGGAGATCAGTACTGAGCGGTGTCCCCCAGAGGACTGTACCAGGATTTGTACTGTTCAATACTTTTATTAAGGGACAAGGGAATATGGTTCAAAATTGGATATAGGGGTGAAATTATTTGTTATGAGAGGGGTGAGACACTGGAACAGGTTGCCCAGAGAAGTTGCAAATGGCCCATGACCTCATCTAGTGAAAGACGCTCCTCCTCATACCAGGGATTTGGAACCATGTTTCCACCCAATTCATTCTATGATCCTGAGTTTCTATGGTTCTGTGCTTACAAGAACCTCACAGCTAATACTGCTAGGAAACACCTGTATACACTAGGCTTCAATAAATTATTAGCAAGAAGTTCTTGGGCCTTAAGCAGGAACCCTAAGTTTTTGCTGAATCTCAGCATATTATGTGGTTCTGTGATATTGTGTTTTAAGGTTGGTACTGCTGCTATTGAAACAGCAGACTTTCACAACTGACTCTCATGGGAAGAAAATTGCATGTAAAATTGCATGAACCATGTAAGTAAAAGAAGATCTGGAACAGCACATTCTCTATGACACTGATTTTTACCAGCACTCTTAATACTGAAGGTTACTTTCTCTTCCCACTGGGTCCAATTTTGCTTGTCTTAAATGTTAAGAGAACTCCGGAGATTTTAATATTTGACTAATTTCAATGACTGGTCTCCAGCTACTGCTGAGACTTTTGTCTTGTCTTTTTCTACCACTAAGGAATAGTTCAAATACATCAGACATGTGAAGAATACACCATTTTATTCTGTAATGAAGTTTATGTCACTTACTATGCTCTGCTGAGATTACTTAAATTGGAGAGATGTGCTGTACCATTTATGATGTTATTTACATGGTTTACGAAGAAAATGTCCATGCTGTGGTAAAAAAGCAGGAAAGGAAGTTCCCTACAAATTATGGTCCTATAGTGGTCATTCACAAGAGTAGTACCATGTGTGTTCTGTCCAGGGGAAGTCACAGGGATTGATCATACACAGTTTCCACAGGAGGAAGATAATCTTGTGCATACCCACATTATCCTACTCCTGCCCATCTGAACTGTAAAGATTTTTATCTTCGCTATTCTCACTCAGATCTTCAGGTATTCATTAAGGACCCACATACCTCCAAACACTAAAAGCTGCTGTCCCCTTTCCTAACATTCACAAGTGTTGCAGTCTGACAAAAATGGACAATAGTGTACGAACCCAAAATCAAAACCCATGGCAGCCCTTTGGACTACCTATACAGCTATTGAGCTGTTCCTTCCATAAATTACGTAATGATGGAAGATTGACAAGGCCAGCTATAACTAAAATCACTATATATGTAGCCTATTCATTGGCAAAATGTTACAACTTGCAAACACATTCAATATTTTAATAATGTTCAGCCCAAATTATACTAAAATCTGGTATGACTTTCACTAACCTTCATTTTGAGAATTCCTTAAAATGAATGTCACAAGCTGTTCAAACAAGTTCTTTAAAGAGATCATCTTTGACAGGACCAATTAATTACCTTTAGATGTGATGTAACACTTTGTTCTGCTGGCTGGATTCTTCTTCATTTTCTTCTTATTGAAATAATCGTTTTTTTCAGAAACACAATATTATAGTCTACACATTTACCTTTATGTGAAAAAGAAATACATCTAGAAACATCTGTTAGATATTTCCTTTTCAGCTGGTCCAGAGCATTTGTTGTATAATATTCCATTCATGAGGTTATCTTTCAGTAATGTCAGATACTTTAAAATATTGCAACTTTTGGGGGGGGTTGGGGGGGGGGGTTTGGGGAGGATTTTGGTGGTTTTTTTTTTTGTTGTTTTGTTTTGTTTTTGTGCAAACAGTTGTAGATACCATAAAACCAAAACAGGATAGTTACTTTTTAATTAAAAGCAGATTTGAAGATCAATAACAAAACCAAAGATACCTGAACACAAAACCTTAGTTTTGCTACTAAACTGAACTCTAGTACAGTTTTTATATTTTACTGTGTCCTGATAACAAAGTGGGATATTAATTCTGCTTAGCCAAGGTATCTGATTAATTGATATAAATTGGATGATGTCTTAATTTCCCATGGATTTAATAGCTGCCATTACAGGAAAATTGGCTTGTTGTCAGCCAACAGCATTAGCTTTCCCTGAATTGTGGTTAAAGGTCATAAAGCAGCACTTAATTTGATTTATTTTACTAATCAAAGCCATACGTGTTTTATAAAGGTCTCATGATCTTGCATTTGATATCTTCAGTCTGATATGAATCCATCCCATCAGCCTGTAAAACTTTTAGCACCTTGAGGAAGTGTGCTTGGATACTGCTGGCATTCTCCTCAGAGAACACACTTTAAAGATATCCTTGAAATTTTGCGAGTAGAAGCAAAGCTTACTTAATTTCTAATAAAAGTAAGAATTATAAGCAATCTGTAAGGCTTTGCAGAGACATGGTATTGACAGAAAGTTGGAAGGTTTGGACCTAAAGATCCGCTATTAGATATCAACCAACCAACAGCATCACTGCTTAAATTTCCATTGACCTATGCAGAACATTTTGTACCATTAAAGGCTTCAGTTAAGTCCATTTTATTAAGATAAAAGGCATTTTTGCTAAATTATAAAGACCATAAAGTTTGCCCTGTACTTTTGTCCTGTACTTTTCCCTAAAGTCACACTAACATATCTCAAAAAAAAAATACTGCAAGTAATTAAAAAACTTCTGTTCCTTGACTTAACAACAGAGATAATTGAGCAGTAAGCCTATGGTTAGATAATACTGCTGAGTCACAAAGCTTTTTTTTTGAAGAATAGAACAATAGCCAAAGTTCTGAATTCAATAGGCAGCTGTTCTTAGGAAAAGGGAAATTTACATGACATAATAGGAATTTAAAACAAAACCCCCAAAACTTACAGAAAGGAAGAAATAATGACCTCTAGCCTGTTATCTGAGAGGAAATTTTCAATATGAAAATTAATAAATTTAACATTCTTTTGCCCTTCACTATAATGATATCTGTAGTTTTTCTTCAGTCTGAAATGCAAAATACTAATTCAATCATGGTGATCTAGGACAAGATCCTAAATGGAACATGGGTAACCAAGAACTTTCATTCTGATTTTGCAATTTCATTTCTTAAACAAGAACACTGTGTTTATGGAGTTCTCAGATTTAAATGAAGTTATGCATGGAATGAATGGTTTCCTTTAGAGACAAAGCTGTTGGACTGGAGCTTGCAGTAGGGAAAAAATAGGAATTCCCAGCTGCAGCATCCAAGAGAATAATGAGTATATTTACTAAAATATTTCATTTCTTTTATCAAGGTAATAATACATTTCAAAACATTGAATGTTAATTACTTCATGCATAGCGCTGAAAGAAAATAGTAGTTACAGAACTATTAATTGTTTAAAAATATTAACTATGTTTCAATTCTTGCTCAGAAAACAGTCAGGAACCATTTAAACAATTACGTTATATTTTAACCCTTGTTTAGGAAAAAGGTAGTAGCATACATTTAAGTAACATTTTAACATTTTATGATTTTTCTAAAGAAGATATGATGTTCCTGAAGCTTAGCAGTTATTTTTTGGAGGGGAAAAATAGGACGTTTTGCAAATTATAATGCAAATATTAACAGTACTCAAAGTATTATATTCAGTGCTAATAAGAATAGTGTTGCAATTTCCAAGCCACATGCTCAGTAAATGGTTTGAAACATGGTGTCAGTTATGTCACTTCTAGTTTCAGTAGTTAGTCAGACAAAAGGCAAAGAAGAAAAGCAATTTCCTTTACAAACTTTGAATTTGTAGGGGGTTTTGTTTACAGAAGGTAAGTGGACTTGACAAAAGAATCAAATATCTGAGTTCTAAGAAATTTGTTGCCTAAATAATTACATTTTTGAGCAGTAAGTTCCCTTCTGTAAGACTGTAATTTCTCTAGGCAGAGGAAGCTTATTTATCCTTTTGAATGTGTTCTGTCTTATCTAACTCTTCACTTGTATGACCCACACCGATCTAGGCAGTCTATAAAAATTTTGACGCTTCCTCAAGTCTCAAGTTTTACATTCAAATTTACCAGAAATTATATCAACATAGAAAAATGAATACAAAGATGTGAGGAACAGATAATGTGAAAAGATAAAAAGTTCTGGTTTTAATTACTCATTGCTATAGAATGCTGCAGTGCCAGGACAATGACTAGGATGGGAGCAAATGAAAGGAGGGGGAAAAAACAATTTCAAGGATATCAACACAAAATGTACTGGGTTTGACTGGGATGCAGCTAGTTTTCTTCACATCTATTTATATGGTGCTGTTTAGACTGGTGACCAAAATGCACCAATGTTTTCCCTATTGCTGAACAATCCTTGCCCAGTGTCCAGGCTGCATGCTCCTCCCTCCACCCCTCAGTAACAGGGCTTGGAGTGAGCAAGAACCTGGGAGTAGATGCAGCTGGGACAGCTGACCAAAACTGACTAGAGATACCCCATGCCTTGTTACATCACATTCAGAAATCAAATGTGTGTCTGTGTACTTCAAAAGAGAGACATTGCTTGGCGACTGGATGGGCATTGGTCTGGTCATGGTGACTGAGTTTTTTTGCATCTCTTGTTGGGGGGAATTCTTCTCCCCCCCTCCATCTTCCCCACTTTACAAAAATATCCTTATCTTGATCCATGAGTTTTCTTGCTTTTTGCTCTCTTAATACTCTCGCTCATTCAAAAGGGGAGTGGAGGTTGTGCTGCACAAGTGACTCGGTGGGGACTTACCTCAGCCACCTGGAGTTAACCCAGAACACCAAGGTAAGAGCAATTGCAAAGCAAGAATAGGCAACCATCAATGTAATTTTTTCTTCTCTTTTAAAAATCTATTCAAAAGGGATGGAAGTCAATGAAGGGTAACCACACGAGTCCCAGAACTATTGCTCAGCAACTATCCATGCTATTAGATATAACCCTTTAATTTAAAGACTGAAGGACTTGTCTGCCAATATAGGGCAACTTTATGGATTACATTTTAAAAATGTGGATGTGATGGAAATTGGATTTCTGGCAATTTCATTATGCTTAATTCTATTGACACATAACATTAAAGCCATGGTTTCAACGACCAAATCTGTATCACTAAAAAAGAAAAAGGAACATGCTTGAGCTTTGGGATATTGGTTATTCATGCTACCTAAATTATTGCTGTGTTGATTTTACTAGCATTTTCCAAGAAGATTCCCAATCATCAGTTTGGGTGAATTACATGTTGAAGATCATTCACAATGAGCAGCATGGAAAAGTTTATAGTGGTTTGTTTCTCTCTGTTCTCTGTAAACCTATTTCCACATTCAAACATAAAAATAGAAGCAAAATTATATTAATGTATAAGAGCCACCTGAAACTGAGGTGAAATCAAGGTTGTGGGATCAAGGGTTGTGTGAATGAGATGCACCCAAGTTATGCCAATTGACTTCTAGGCTAGTGGTAACCTGATCCTTTGCTATTTATCAGTATAGATGAAACTGATGTTTTCAATAGCTCTTTTTCTTAAGCATGCAATATCATTAATATTGCAATGCATAAATAGCATTATGACATTTTGTCAGGTTAAGAGACATGTTTGAGGAAAGAACTGAAAATTTCTGATGACAGCACAACTTCTAGATTCTAGACTGTGCTTTCCACAAGAATGAATACAATTTTTTATTGTACGAACAACACAGTTGAGACTAGTATTTTAATTTATTTATCAGGCAACCTTATAATACCTAGGTATTTACTGCTTGTTTCCTTTCTTCATTTCAGTAGCTTCATTCACCTTTGCATAGACCTGTCTTAAGAGTGAATTTGGTTTAATTGTTTCTACTGATCAGAGCTGTTAATTCTACCAGTGACTATATTCAGGTAATCATGTTGGTTTCATCAGTACTGCCAGGAGGGATAGAGCATTGTGTGTGAGCCAGTCCTCTTTGGGATCTGAGCTGGTCTGACTATCCTCACAAAATACTTCCGTTTATTCTGATTTAGAACTAGAAAGTGATTCAAAATGCAGAGATTAGTGGTCTAGACTCAAGTGTGTACTGACTGTATAGATGAGGTGACCAGCTACCAGCTACAATTACTCAACAATGCTTTCATATGATATCTCTGCAAGTCAGAGGGAACCTGGTCATTGCTAGTCATAGCAAAATATTACATGCATGTACATATTACATATTATGCATATACATATTATATACAGCAGAATAAACCCAAACAAATTTGCTTACAATTAAACCACACCACAGCTTGGAACTATAGAGCTGTTTTTGACCATTTCAGAAAGCATAAATGATTTTACATTCATTGTTCTCTTATAATATAAAAAGCATTGAGACCTAGTAGAGGATTTATGGGGGTTTTCTAAATTTTCTTTCTCAATGGGTGTATTTCTTTCTTAGTGATAATGCTCTTTTTGTTGTTGTAAGAACACTTTAGGCCAGCATCTGGTCCAGTTCGTAAAGCTAAACACTTGTAGACACTACAAAGAGGAAGAGCACAAATATTTTCCTCTCTGCAAAACTACATGCAAGTCTCTCCTTGTTCTGTATCTCATAGGCAACATCTTTATGGAAAGCAAGCTTTATTTTGGCTGTTTGCAGAGGTTTAATTATCAGAAACAAATTCCTTCTCCTTCCTCAGGTTCTATCTTTGCTGTATCACTTATTAAACTACCTGCCAACTTGGGTAAGATAGACCCGTTACACTGATCCTAGGTCACACATTTGAATATCATTGTCCCCTTTTTCTCAGGTTCCCAATTGGTCTGTGATATGCCTGGTTCTGTTTCTAGTAATGCAGGTAGTTAAAAATTTCACTGTTCATATTGTTACTGTACTGATTTGTAAAAGAGACTGGTACTCTCACACCTTAAATGCCAGTTTTCAGTAACAGAATAAAAGTGGTTTCTCACAAAAAAAAAAAAAAATCAAGAGCTGAGTATTTGGATACTAATATATTATTATGATTATTATTTCAAGTGGTCGTTTACCTAAGGATTTGTTCCAATTGATATCCTGTTGATAATTCTTTTTGTAGAATGTGGGGATTTTTTTGTAATAATAAGTACTTCTATTTATGTATGGAGGTATTTAGCACAATCAGCAGGAAATTGCTAGTAAAGGGAAGAATTGGCCTATCAGACCTAAATCAGACTTGACTCAAATCAATTTTGATAGATGTGAACTCTATTTGAAAGCCCTGTGACTGTGCTCACAATGAATAGAAAGCAGAAAACTGAGTTCTTGGATGCCCTGATACCCAAGTGGTTTGGGAGTGCCTGAAATATAGGTGACCCTTGCAAAAATCTTTATTTTACTGAATTTGATAAGGAAGTAGCTCTCTGGAGCCCTACAAGTCTCCTATGTAACTGCAGCATTTCTCATTCTCTTGTGCTGAACCTCATCCACCATATACAATAACTTAATATTGATTTGGAGCATGGACTTTTATCATTTCACATGGTTGCATAATCACAACTGAATTGCAGTATTTTCCTGCCCTGGTGAATATTTAGGTTATGTAATATGGAGTAACATCACCTGGAACGACTTAGAACAAACTGTTCCAGAAAGGCCTATGAAGTGATGGTTAGGGCACACTTGCTATAAAAGACTGCATTCCAAAGTCCTTTAAATTGGATAGAATGAGACACACACAAAAGTGGCTCTAGAATGGACATGAAAAAAATCTGTCTCACAACTTCAGTGGAATGCAGTAACCAGTGGGTAATTTGAATGACCAGATAGGGTGTGAATGACATATCCTTAGAAAGAGGAATAGGTGAAAAGATTCTCAAATGTGGAAATCTGCAAGTACCTGAGTTACCTAAAGGGTTTAGTATCTTTGGGACTCTGGTTGTAAAGCAGATGGAGAACAGCATATTTGCAAGTGCACAGAACATTTTATTGGTGGAAAATCAAATTTACTACAATAAAATACAAAAATTATATATATATATATATATATATATGGGTTGGAAGTGTTCAAACGTGATGAGGTGATTTTGAGAATTATCCAGGAACATTCAAGTTCAAATCCTCAATCTAAACCTGAAAGAAGCAGTACTTAAACTTCTGTCTCCTATATCTGAGGTGAATAGTACAGTCATATTTACCAGCCATGCTGAATTTGCTTATGTTCTTCTATTTTCCCTAAGACTGTCTACTCCATGTTATTCCTAACACATTGTGTGCATATGTTTATGCTTTTCTTCAGCCAGTGCTGTGTCTGCAAAATCACTACTCTCCCTCTAATACTGATGTAATATTTAAAATAACAAATCTAATTAGTAACTGATCTTCTTGGAGTCAAAACTAGAGTAGAATTTACTACTGCAATTATATTTGAAATTGGTGAAACCTGAGGAAAGCAGGTTTATGAACTGTGCTACTTGCATTCTTTGATTCTACTACAAGATGTCAGCTTACGCTTCAATTCACAAACAAGTACAATGGAAATCGTAACATGTCCCTTTCTGCTTTCTTCCAATGTGGTTTGAATACCAATAAAATCACACAAGGTGAAATAGTTGTCTTGAAAACCCTCAGAGCAGAAGTGTTAGCTTTGTGGTATTACAGATAAGTCTCACTATTTATTTGCTTGCAATCTTCTATCAATTGAATTTCTTTACTCCAAAACCAAAGAAAATAAAATAATAAGGAAATAAAAATTCTCTTTCTTTTCCACAGTAAAACATTTTGAGGCGATTCAGAAATCAATTTGCACATTTTGCTTTTGAGAAAGTTATCTTTTTGATTAAGGATACTCCTCTGGTTTTCTCCTGGCTCTTCAGTGACAATTCTATAACTCAGGGAGGGTAATTGGACTGGAGGAGGGTATATTGAAAATTGGCATTTGCTCCCTAACCAAGATTTATGAATGCAGTAGATTGACTCATCATTAGAAGGTTAGGAGATTCAGCTTTGAAATATATAAAAAATGTATCATAAGGGAGAGGGAGAAGAATAACATTAAGTATTTTTGGTATGTGCATTTGGTGAAAAGGTTCATCAGTTATTTTCATTTTTACTGTAAGGGGGAAGCTGCAGGAGGGCAGATGACTCAGTATTGGGGGTTAGATTTGGGGTTTTTTACTTACAGAATTTTTTCCCATAAATTGCTAGGAGATTAACTACTGGGTACCTATGGATGCTTGACCAAAACAAAGAGGTGGCCAAAAGTCAGGAGGGGAAAGATAATGCGAGTTTTGGGGGCAGGGGGCAGCTAGGCACTCTCTTGGTCTCGGCATGGGAGGGAGGATGGCCAGGCTGTTGTTTACTGCTGGAGGAGTTCACTGTCATCAGAAAGTCCGGTCCTGGGAAATCCACCATCATCAGCTCGTGTGCCCAGGAATTCTGAGCTCCTCTGACTGCCCTTCTGGAGCTGGACCAGCTCTGTCCCACCATAGCAGCTTCTTCAGCACTGCTCTTTCTGTTACACTATATCCCTGCACTGCCCTGCCCTGCCAGGACATCCCTGCCATTCCAGCTACCACCACCGAGCTGCTGATTTATCTCATCCTCCAGCCTGGGATTTTTCTGCCTTTCCAACTTGGTGCTCTGAGAGTCCTACAGGGGCACTGAGATCAAACTGCCCCAGATTTTGTGAAACAAAAGCCCCGAGGTTCCTGGTTTCTGTTTATTATTAGTGCTGTAGTTGTTGTTTGTTTGCTTTGTTATACATACTAGTAAAGAACTGTTATTCCTATCCCCATATCTTTGCCTGAAAGCCCCCTTAATTTTCAAAATTATAATCATTCGAGGAAGGGGGTTTGAATTCTCCATTCCAAGGGAGGCCCTGCCCTCCCTAGCAGATGCCTGTCTTTTCCAAACCAAGACACTCAGGTTTATTCAACACCCTGCTCAAAAGACAGCAGTCCAGGGTATTGGCAAGTTGAAGTTTGGAAATCACTAGAGAGAGATTCCTCCCTCTTTTTGCAGCCTTTCACAGTGCTTGATCTCCTCCACAGTGAATAATATACCCAAGGATAATTTTTCTTACTCATGATTTTGGCTACTAGCCCTTGATTTTTCATTGTACCCATCCAAGAAAAAAAATCGAGTTCTGTCTTTACTGTAACTCCCTTTTAAGTAATGAAAGATGGAATTATATTCCTTCCTACCCTTGTTTTCTCTATGCTAAGCTGTTTCAACAGCCTTTCTTGATATGCCATGTTCTTCTAGCCTTTCCAGTCATCTTGGTGATGATCCACTAGATTCTGTTTGTTGATATATCATTTACCAGGGGTCCAAAACCAGACACAATACTCCAGATACACACACTGAATTCAAAATCACTGGTTGAAGAATAACCATTTGCTTCAATCTGCTAACTACACCCTCAGTTTCTAACTACATCCTTGCTAATAGAGCCAGTAGGCATTTGGTCTCCATTGTTGTAAACATATCTTGATCCCAGGTCAGATCAAGACATACTACCCAGATAGTCTGTTCCCAGCCTGCATTGATGATGGACTTTCTGCATGCCAGGTAGAAGACTACTTGGCATTTGTTGATCATTATTAGTCGATTTTTTCAGCTTGTTTATTCTTTCATCAGCAAGAACAGCCCATCTCTCCTGCATATCAAGGATGGTTCCCAATCTGAAATACAAGAGCCTGATAGGGTGAATCATCATCGAGGTCACTGTCAAAGTCATTAAAGTATCATCCCTTTAAATCAATTTCAGAGGAACATGCCGTAATTGATCACTAGGTTCACTTTGACTCATTGGCCATTACCCATTGAGTCTGATTTCATGCAGATTATACTTCATCCATCTAAATTTCAGTTTGGCTACCAGGACTCCATGGAAGACCTTGGAAGACCTATAACGAAGATAATTACATAAAATTGATAGAATCAAGGTAAATGGAGTTCGCTGCACTCCCTTCAGCTACAGAACTTGTCATTCATTCAGCAAAGGAAAACCCAATTTGCCCATAAGCATTGATACTGAATATATCCAGTAACCTGTTTGGGTTTTTCGTTTCTTTCATGTACCCCTAAATAGCTTTGGGGTATTGAGAGTGAGTATAAGCTTTATAATTCTGCCAGGTAGTAAGGCTGACACTTCTATCTGTCTAAGAAGAAATTTTGGTTGTGCTTACTTTCTGGGGCCTCTAGGGTAAGAGGTGAAGTAATTTTAATTTCAGTAACTAAATTTTAGTGCCTTACCACAGATGTCAGCTTTCTTACCATAGCCAAAGGAGGATCCAGATAGCTAAAAGAATCTAGCTTCACTGGAGAAACCATAGGATACCTGACACAGACCCAGAAAAACAGCAGATAAGACACATGACCTGCAGAACAATCATACTTTCCCAAAAAAGTTGGAGATGAAGGAAGATATTGAAAAGAATGTCAGATGGAAATAAATACATATGCTTAACAAAATGAATCATTCCATGGACAGCTGTTATGAATCTGAATCATGCTCTTGGCTTCCACCAGTGGTATTAATCTCTATGGCTTGTGATGGATTCATAAGTTATGTTTGTAGCATACATGACAAGATTATCTTTTGAACTAAATTTTACCCTCCATTGTCTGTACCTAGTTTTCACTTCCACAGCATTGATTAACAGAGTGTCCAAAGAGAAATGAATTATAAATCATTAGGTTTTAAGTTGATTGTAGAGCCTCGCTGCTTGCATATTACAAAGGTGTTTATAAAATGTAAGATTTCCCCTTGTTGATGAGAACTCAAAGAGATGTGAATTGCACAGAGAGAGCTCGGATCTCTTTGTTCCAGCTAATACTCCCAACTGTTTGTATTTTACTGACTGCACCTCCACTGTATAAAGATTATTTTGCTAAGAGCATTATGAAATTTTGTCAATGAGGGTGACTGCATTACTAATTCACAGCTCTATGAAAAAGGAAAAAAAAAGTGTTCTAAAGTTTCCCATTTTTTAAATAACATGAATACTGTATCCTTTAGAGCATTTATATTATTGTTTTGTTGTTTAGGAATTTTTTTCCCCTTTTCCTTATCATTCTTTATCTTGTCTGAAATCTATATTTTGGAATTTAAAAAAGTATATAAGTGCAGGTGAGACTGAAGAATGTCCTTGAAAATGCAAGTAATGTATGGAAGAACAAAAAAGTACAACAGTCATTTCAGCATCTGCTATAATATTCCAAAGTTTGCAAATTTCCTAAGACACTCTAGGGCAATGGTTAATGTTACCAAATTCTGCATATTTAATTGGGGTTATAACCATGATAACTAACTTGTACTACACCACTTAGAGGATTCTTAATAATCAACCTACTTTCTCACAACAGCTAAGAATGACTATTGTGACAACTTGTACAACAGATGCCTATGGTGATAACCTGTACCACACTACTTAGAGAATTTCTAACAAAACTGTTTCTCTTATAGCAACTAAAAATTTGCATTATGTTTTTATCAAACCAAAACAGGGATTAAAAAAACCATCACTGTACAGAAGTCACTGTTTACTTTGTGAAGTATGGATCTGTTAGAATAGAATAGTCATTTCTAGCCTAAATAACTAAAAGTCCTAGATTTCCCCTGATAAAAAAAATGTACAAGATGATATGCAATTTGAAAAGAAAAAAAAAATACCAAGAAAACAGTAACATGAAAATTATTTGGAAACTTTATGTCAGAGACAAGAACTTGAACAGTTTTTGAAAACCTAGCAATTTAGTGAGACAAAGTAAAATGTCACTGAAAAAATGACAAAAAAATTTAAAAATTAATGTTCCTGGATGTTAGCTTTTAAGATTTTTCTCATTGCTAAATAACAAGGAACTCTGAAAGCAAGCAAAACTAGCAATGCTTATGATTTAAGAGAAGGAGTGAAAGAAAGGGAAAAAAAGCCTATTTCTGAATCATGTAAAAAGTACAGTGTTTTTGTTGAGCTGGTTCTGATAGCAAAACATGAAATGCCAGTTCTGTGATAATTATCAGCTAAACAGAAAACTTCTTTCCTTTTTATTTTATAGATGATACAGTGTGATTAATAGATCTATATATCACAGGCCATCCCTCTGAATTTACTAGGCCTCCTTGTACAAATAATGTTTTCTGTGGCAGACTAAGTATCAGAATTTTGTTTTCAAGATCTGACTCTGCTTGGTTCATTCCTAGAAATGTATATAATTCCATCTTTTCAAATCTGCATTTAATTGCTTTAGGAGCAAGAGAAGAGAGGAAAGAAGATTTCTTCTTAGCATGAATCAAACATATTTTGAGAGTCTTATAACTGCCTTCTTACCAAACTCAAATGAAATTCTATGGAAATGATGGAATTAATTTTTGTCCTCTGCTAATCTCAAATACATACGAATTGAGAACTGAAAAATATGTTGTCACTCTTCTTCACAGTGCAAAAATACAGCACTGACAATGATGATCTTAAATTCTCGGCCATAGTGAAGAACATTTTAATCCAAAATGTTTCTTCAAGAATGGAATATGAGATAAACACTTAAACTATGAGATAAACAGGCAGCAGGCATGATACTTCTGCCATTAATGACTCATTAGGAATGTGCGTGTGTGTGTATTTATTATTGAATTGTGAATTATTGACTGCAATTGCTAGCAGCCACTGTTATCCAAATATACAATTATTAAATCTTTTGGAAAACAATTTTCCATAAGTGCATACTTTCTAGAAACCTACTAAGTTTAACTTCTGGGATTTCCTTATCAGAGGCTTGAAAACTGTATTTGGTTTGCATGACGAGGTTTTGGGAGGGGTGGGCCTACCGGCGTGGCTTCTGTGATAAACTGCTTCCTCCATGTCTGGCAGAGCCAATTCCTGGCAGCTCCAAAGAGAAATGTGATGTTGGTCAAAGCTGGGACAATTAGAAAGAGTGGTAACACCTCCATGACAACGTATTTAAGAAGGAAAAATAAAGATATTGTGCAGATGTAATTGTGACCAGAGAACACAGGGGTGATAATATGTGAAAGGAACTACTCTGCAGACACCAAGATCAGTGGAAAAGGAGGGGGAGGAGCTGCCCCAGGTTCTGGAGCTGAGATTTCTCTGCAGACCATGGTGGAGACCATGGTGAAGCAGCTGTGCCCCTGCAGCCCATGGCATGGGGATGCAGAGATGCATCTACAGCCCTCAGAGGAGCCCCACGCTGGAGCAGGTGGATGCCTGAGAGGAGGCTGTGAGGTAATGGGAGGCCTGTGCTGCAAAGGGTCGTGGCAGATACCTGCAGACCCATGGGGTGAGGAGCCCATGCTGAAGCAGTTTTCCTGGTAGAACTTGAGACCCCATAGAGGATCCACATTGGAGCAGGCTGTGCCTGAAGGACTGTACTGTGTGCAAAGGATTCCACATTGGAGCAGTTCATGGAGAGCTGTTGCCTGCGCTATGGGCTCATGTTGGAGAAGTTCATGGAATGCTGTCTCCCATGGGGAAACACCAAAGTAGAGCAGGGCAGCAATTCCTCTTCCTGAGCAGAAGGAGTGATGAACTGACCATAACCCCTCTTCCCTGTTTCCCTGCACCAGTGGGGAAGGAGGGAGAGCTGGGATGGAGGGAGGGATGGGAGGAAGGGGTTTTTAAGGTCTAATTTTAATTCTCACTATTGGGGTTTGATTTTGTTCGTAATAAATTAAATTAAAATATGTCCAATTCTAATTCTAGCCTGTTCCACCAACACTTGGTGAGTAATCTCTCATGGTCTTTAATTAATGAATTCTTTGTTCCCCTGGCCAGCTGTGGAGGGAAGTGATAGGCTTTGGCTAGTGCCCGGCCTCCAACCAGTATCAACACACTAAAAAAATCACATATGACATTGATAAAACACTAAGATTCACCCACTGAATTACACCTAGAAAACTCTCCAGGAGTAATGCATGGAGTTTTGAGACAGATACATTTTAATATATAAGATATCTTTGAGACAGATAATTGTTGTTCATATTTAGTAGTGTAAACTATTAAAGATCCTGTTTTCCAAGAAATTGCTGTCAGCTTCTCAGATGTCTCACAAAATTTCATCAATCAAATTCATTCATCAAATCAAATCAAATCAAATCAAATTAAATCAAATCAAATCAAATCAATCACATTTTACAAAAATGTGTACATTCACTCATGTGAAAGGCAAGCAGTTCTATTACAGTAAGACTCATTACCAATTCCAGTTAATTTTAGGGGTTTTCTTTAAATTTAATTAAGCTTGTATTTCCACCTTCCACTTTACTGTGAGCTGCATAGCTTACAGTATTTTTTAAAATAATGTACATTTCATCAGTCTCATTTCATATATAGTTAATAAGTAGAAAATCCTCTTCGGAAATTAAAGAGCCCTTTTACATTATCTTTATAATTAACACAGTATTAAATTAATAATGGAGACATAGTAAAACTTTAAACTGAAGCTTTGAAATACAGAATTACAAATAGCTAATCTAAAGAAAATTACAGATGAAAGAAATATGAGAAATGGGCCCACTTCAGGCAAAAGTATCATGAAACTAAATCAGTGAATTTTGTGTATGTCTGTTTACAAATAATCTCCAAGCTACTGATATTTCTGAATTCAGGCTATAAATATATTGTGCTACATGTGCAAGTTGCACTGCATAAGAAATTATAAATATTGTGTTTCACGTGTAACCTGATTCTGCTCTTAGGGAGCAGATGAAATTTTAGTGTCCCATTAGAGGCATCTTCTAATACTTTTTATTCTGGCAGAATAAAGGTTTAATCTCCAGGTAGTCTCAGGTATGTGATTTATAGAATGGCTGAGTGTGTGTCAAAGAGCCCACATAAGCAGCAAGACTGGGAAATTCTTGGAGCCCTTTCTGACTCTCATATACAGATATGGATTTTCCTCCAGTTGAAGTCAGTGGCTCAGTCTGGAGAAAGAGGAAATTATATATTCTCTGGGTTTGTTGCTGCACAGATTTGTATCACAACAGCTATTGCATGTATCCAAACAGATGAACTGTAAGCCTCATTCCACAAAAGAGGTGTTCTCACCAATCCAGTCCTTACCTCTACTTTTGCCATAGTGGAACTCTTCATATTATATGGGATTAATGACCCAGAAGATCAGAATCAGCTAATTTTTCCAGAGGACTTTTCTAATACTGAATAATACAAATAATTGCTTTTATCATTGATTTTTTAGCAGCATTTACAATATTGGCATAAATCCTGAGAATATATCAGTTTATTCCCAATATAAGTTTATTCAATGGATAATTTTTACAACAAACAGTCTCTTAACCTTTGTTTGCCAATACTGCAATACTTGTGCTACTGACATGTCATCCATGTTTTGAATGATTATGTTCAACTTTTTATTTATTTTCCTGTATGTCAATAAAGCTGGAACAATTTTCAGATCTTGTCTAGGTAAAATGCTAATCCAAACTTTAAAAGGAACTCTATAACGTAAGAGGCAAACCTACAACATATCCAGAAATCATTAATTCACTTCTTTCTAATAGAATAAACAAATCTCAGCATGAAGAAAAATGTATTCTAGTTCTAAATGAAAAGTCAAAATCCAAATCCACAACTTAACAAAACTAACTTCTCAGAAAAACTCAATCGTGAATGTAAATTACATGCATGGTAGCAACATTTTTAAAATCTACATCATCACTTATTTCCTCTCAATACATATCAGTCTTTTTTTTCCCTCTCTTGCAAAGTGACATGGGTTATATAAACTTTACAATTGAAAGGGGAGAATTTAAAAGTGAAAGCAAAGCATAATTTGAATATAAATGAGAGAATTTAAACACATTTCTGAGGGATGACTCTGATACTTGAAAGACTTTACAAAATGAGATATAAGTTGATACTAACAGTGTGTGACTGGAATGTAAAGGTTTAAGGATGTTCATTTGCCATTGATAGGACATCAGAAATAGGCCCAGAAAAAACTGCCTGAAGTCTTGGTGTTTAAATTATGATTAGCTATAGTAACTGTTATAATTGCTGTAGCTGTTATGAGACACCATAAAATAATGATTCAGTAAGAAAATTAAAACATTTGATTATTTTAGAATGAACTTTACAGGAACTGCCAGTAATCAAACATCATCCCAATTGGCTTTCTTCACCTAGGTCCCTTGATAGTTCTTTCTTGAATCATGGTTTCTTCCATAGAAACTTTTAACTCTTTGAGTAATATTTTACAATGCAAAAATGCTTATAAGTCTCTCAAGGTCCTGCTCTTTTATGTATAATTCCACTTGCAGAGAACTTATTACCTCAGACAAGAGACCACTGTTGAGGGAAGAACAGGGTCGGATAGAAGAGAGTGCCCTGTACACACTCATCTAGTTTAGCCACACTTGACCATCTAGTTTAACCACACAACCTAAGTTGGGACCTAATGTGCCCATGATGAGACAGAAGTTGTCAGAAACTCCCTCCATTGTCAAGGGGAAGAGACAGGCATCTTCTTCTCATCTTGAAGTGCTGAACCCTCAACTACCAGGAGAGCATGGGGAGAATATTTTCCTAGTGGGATTCTTAATTATCAATATGTTCAAGTTTTCCTTATTTCATATTGTGTGTATACGCAAATAGACATAATCTTTGGATTATTTATTATAATTATTCCAGTGCAAGAGAAATCTGAAGAAGGATAATCTGGATATTTTGTTCATCTGACTGTCAAGTGAAAGGTACCTTGCATACCCCAAGCTACTCATAGGACATAAATTGAAACTCAGATGCTTCTTGCAAAGGGATGATCTAAAAGCTGATATAATAAAACTGGGAAAGTAAATAGGAGCAGAAGAAATATAAGGTACTATCACAGTTGGGTGAGTTAAAATGTCAAGATTGTCTCATAAAAGACCATTTTTTTTATATTTCATACTTGTTCTCCAAAGTGAAAAAATCCCACCAGACATATATAAAATGTCTTGTCTGAAAAAGAAATATTTACATGATATAATTTTATAAATATGCCTACAAATGTCATTGCAGTCATTATTTTGGTACTGTCAGGCCATTATTAGAGAGTTACTGTCCTGTAATTCACCCTTTTAAAAAATTTTTACTTTCACAATTATTTTTAAATTCCACTGTAGACTGTACTTTACTCCTTCATAATTAAACAGTATTTCAAGAAACCACAAAGTGGATCAGAGAATAACATAATTCTGGGAAATATGCTGCATGAAAGTTCAAATTGTGAAGTTGACAAATGCTTTAAGTGTCAGAATTATTGAGAGAATTAGATAAATGTAATATAATTTCTTGACATTAGTGGAGTACAAAACAATATTTCTTTGAGAAAGAGATTTGGAAAACTCCTATAAAAGCTAGTGCTTCACTTTGGCAGGAAAAAAATTACTTAGATTGAACAGTGTATAGTGTCTACTGGTTTGAAAATCCAGCTAATTTCTTGTGAAGCCATACAGCTGATATTCATATTGAGAGTGATTGATAATCCCAAAAAGAAAGAAGGTAGAGGGAATGCTGTATTATACTCAGTGCAGTATCAATAAAGTTTCTTCATGGAAAAACTCCTCAAAAGAGGCTCATGTTCATAAAAGTTAAGGAACTTTTATGAACAAAATAAATTTTGCCCTATCTTCTTTGTTTGTTTTTTTGTTTTTTTTTTTTTTTCACCAGAAAATTTCATGTATTCTCTTTCTGTTTACCTCAGTGGACAATATCAAATACTAGGATATTAGATGCAAGATAAAAAATGTCCATGATATTTTTGGGCATCACATTAGTATTTAAAGAGTTTCCTTCAAGATATTTAGCAAAGTTTAGTTTATTCTTCAGGTAATTTATAGTTTCAAGAACAAAGATCTCCTTTTGAAAATTGAAAAAGATATATATTGTTTCTGTATAAGCCCTAGTGCTGGAATCAGCACAGTAAGATTAGTAAGGGTCCTCATTATACAGTTAAGGTCTGTTCATTTTAGTTTGCATCCGAAGTGCTTTACTTAACTGACTGCATAAAGAGCAGAACAGACTTGGTCAAAGATATATAGTTAGTATTTCTCCTTTCTCACAGAACTCTTGAATGCAAAGCATTTTCTTTTAAGAAGTTTCTAATCCTGCTAAAGGGAATGTCATGGGAATAAAAGTATACTTTAAGTAGGAAAAAAAAATTTCATATTTTCCTCGAAAATGCTAGTATCTAAAAAAGATTCCTTAGACAAGTTGCATAGATTAGTTCTTATATAGTTTTGCATTTGATTAAATACAATATATTTTAATGTTAAAAAAAAAAATATCAAAAAATTGCATGACTCTATATACTTGTGTGGTGGGTTAACCCTGGCTGGATTCCAGATGGTCACCACAGCCTCTCTGTCATTCCTCCATTTCAGCTGGACAGAGAAAGACAATTAGGACAAACGGCTTGTGGGTCAAGATACGGACAGGGAAAGCACACTCACCAATTATCATCACAGGAAAAACAGACTGGATTTGGGGAAAAATTAATTTAATTCATTGCCAATCAAATCAGAGTAGGGTAATAAGAAATAAAGCCCTATCTCATAACACTTTCCCCCAACCTTCTGTTCTTCCTGGATTCAACTTCATTCCCACCTTTCTCTACCTTCTTTCCCACACTTGATGAAGAAGGATGGGGAATGAATGGAGGCCACAGTCAGTTTATCACCAGTTGTCTCTGCTGCTCCTTCTGACTCAGGGGGAGGATTCTTCATGCCCTGCCCCTGCTCCAGTGTGGTGTCCCTCCCACAGGAGGCAATGCTCCATGAACTTGTCCAGCATCGGTTCATGCCATAGGCTGCAGTTCCACAAAATGCTCCAGCATGGATCCTTTACTTGTGTTCTTTCTACAGGGTGCCATCCTTCAACAAGAGTGCTCCAAGCATGGCCTTCCCACAGGGTCACACCCTCCCTTGGCTGCAACCACCTGCTCTGCCATGGGGTCCTCCAGGGGCTGCAGGTGGATCCCTGCTCCACCATGGATCTCCATGGGATGCAGAGGCTCACACCACAGTCTGCACCAGGTGCTGCATAAATATAAAGGAGAAATCTCAGTTCCTGCAAATAAACGGCTCCTCTTTTTATAATGTGCTGAGTTTCAGGAAGGGAAGGTGAGCTTTAGGAAGTGTACTTTGAGTGGAATATTATTAGGTGAACTTGCTGAACATTTAAGGACTTTTCTTGAGTTTCCCAAGAATTCTCTTAATTAGAGTCTAATGCATAGAGGAAATAGTTTACCCATTTTTTGTCTTCAGAGTGCTCATTCTGTTTATCCAAATATAACTTAAGTTGGAATAAAGACTGATACGGTAACAACAATCATATTAGACACAACCTTGAAATTTATAATTTTGATAGTAAAATGTTTTCTTGTGGAACTTCATCTTTCAGAACATGACATCAGAATTTAACTTTGTGCTTTTAAACTGTGCATCAGAGACTATAGAGTATATGAGAGGTGAGCTCCATTAAAGAAGAGACAAAAGTTAGGTTCATGGTATTAAAGGTTCAGTGTGACATTTGTCTAATGAAGCTTCAGACGTCTGCCAGAGAAACATCTGTTCTTGCTGTCTTCATAGGATCTACCTCCATATGTCCAATGGAAAGGAACCAACACTTTTATGCTCTTACACACACAACCTGTTTGAAATTACTTCTTTAGTGACACGAATCATACATGGTCTCTTCAGAACTTACAAATGTTTTCTGGGGTATCTGTATTTCTGTGTCTTGCAGTATTTTGGTGAGTGGAGGAACCTTTTTGGAAGAAATATGAATCCTTCTTATGTAAGTATTAATGACAAAGTAATTTGTGACTGAGAGATGGAAATGGATGACATGCTATTTCGTGGACAATGTCTGTACAAGTGAAAAACATGATTCAGAATGTGAGATTGTAACAGCCTGTTTAAATTTTAGCACAGTTTTAGTCCCTGGCATGGTTTGTGACTAGCAGTTTCCCAGAAAACTGCTGCATTGTCAAGGTAACTGGATGTGTCAGGGACCATTTTCAGTTTGGATCTGGCCATTCTCTTTTGAGGGGAAAAAAGTGTTGGATGATACACCATTTAACATGACCTTACATTACAGGCCAGAGGGTTTTCATGGCATGGTTAAATTTCTACTGTAGGCATTTCCTTCCAGTCCATACATAATTACAAAATTTAGGGCAATATAAAGACAAAATGTTCCATTTCTTCTAAGCCATTTTGGTACAGATCTTCCTAGGAACTTCTAGAACTCAAAGGTCTTGTGTAATGTCACATAAATTTTAAAGGAACATCTCTAACAATTTTGTGGCATATCTGTCTTGTATCTGAAGAGGAAATACGCACTTTTTTCGCAGGTGAAACTCGTGTAAACTCCACACAGAGTTCTGCCAAAGGATGTAAAGAAAAATCAGTTCAGTAACAATTTTCTGTGACATAATTAAACTTTGTATTATCAAAACCCTGTAGCAACTTCTAACCTAAAAGTTGTATTTGAAACACTGAGACATGTAAACAGCATCTCAGGGGAACACAGTTAAAAGGGAATGGTGATTTTTTTTTTTTTTTTTTTTAGATACAGTCCAAAATGCAACTGTAGCTTTTTCTTTTTTTTTTTTTTTTCCAAATAACAGAACACATCAAACAGCAAAGGAGAAAGGCAGAAGACGAAAAAGGATTTCAAGAATGTTGGAAATTATAAATATTTTTTCCACCAGGAAAGAAGAAAAATATTGTGAGAAACTGGAGATTTCTCAATCTGGCAGTGTAAGAAACAAAACTAGTAACATTTTTTTATCATGCATGCACAAACTGACAAAATATAGTGATATTTTAAGAGGGCATGAAAAATTAATATACAGGAATCATTAAAATTGTTAAGCAAAGTGTTACAGTATTATGAAATTAAACTTTATGCTCATTACTATGTTATCTATGAAATATACTATAAAGAACTAAAAAAAAATATCCCAGCAGAAAATATGGCCCATCCTGGTGTTGGCTAACTGCCTGAAACCATGATTTGTATCCAAGGAAATGTAAAGTGCATAAGTTAGCTCTGCAATTGACTGTGTCATTCCCTACATTACTTTTATTATTACCTAAAGTATATCAGAATCTCACTGAGTAGTGTTTCAGTTGAGAATTGACAGTCTTCTATCTTAATATAAAATCAGCCAATATGTACAAATCAAGGTGGTGTTGCAAGTGGTGTTGTAGTAGGCAAATTTACCAAGCAATATAGAGAAGGAGCACAAAAATGTCTGAATCATCATAAGCAATTCATGGATATCAGCAAGATCCAACATGAACTTAATCCCCTTTTTTCTTTTGTATGACTATTTCCTTGTGGAAAGATTCTGACATATCTCTTCTGGCAGTGATATATTGTTTAATTTCCAAAATAAATTAATGATCCAAGTGAAGGTATATATTCTTTCATTTCAGTAGTACTCTGTAGCTTTAAGCACTCTTCCTCTGTCTTTTGTGCTGTACCGCACATTGACACATTTACATCATTTTCTTGAGATTACTAAAATAGTAATGAATATTCTTGAGGTGAGTTAACCTTGGCCAACTGCCTGATATCTACCCAGTCACTCTCTGACTTCCCCTGCTCAACAGGACAGAGGAAGAAAATAAGACAAAAAAGCTCATGGGTTGAGACAAAGGCAAGGGAATAATTTGCCCCTTACTCTCACGGGTACAACTGACTCAGAAAAAATGAAAACACCTTACATCCACCCATGCCCCTTTTAATCAGTATCAACTGATAAAACTCCCATTTTCTCTATCACCTTCCCCTCTGGACCCTGACAATATAAGGGAGAAAGAATGGGGAGTGGCAGCCATCTTATAACAGCTGTCTGCTGCTCCTTCCTCTTCACACTTCCCTGCTCCAGCAATGGCTTTCCACAGCCAGGTGGCCTGTCAGGTATGTGTTTATTTAGCTGGAGCTCAAATGCAGAGTTATTGCAAAGAGGCTTCTCTATATCCCAAGTAAACATAGGGGATATAGCCTGACTGACATCTCTCCTACCATTCTTGGTAGGACCACGTATTAAAGATTTCTCCACCTCCATAAAAACTTTTATGTTTTTATATTTTTATGTTTTGATACCCATATATATTTCCAGACTCTCTATTAAGGATAACTGCACAGTAATTCAATACTATGGGGTTTTTTGCAAGAAGAGGTGACTAAAAGATGGCTTTCAAGACTTTGAGTTTTGCCTTTACTGGTAAAGATTTTGCTTAAAAGAACATTGATGCTTGTATATGTACTATTTGGTCCCCTTCATCCCAAACCATATAGGCTGGATGTATTCCAGGGGAGTGGATCTGATCTGGAGCTAGGCTGAGAAGTTTGCAATGCACTCCCCAATGCATTTGGTTCTTGAAGAAGTTATGAGATCTGACAGAGTACCACGATACTGGATAGATGAAAACCGCAGTGACCATGTGATGGTCTGTCTGAACAAATGAGTCTCCACAGAACTGATTGTGCCAAGGTATCTGAGCTGTTTATCTCTGGTGCCAAATCAAGTTTGACAGGGTTTATTAGCTTAGGATCAAGGTCATGGTAATATAGCTCTTTTGCTTTAGCTTCAATTCTTAGCTTGAGGATTGTGCCTGATTTAATAAATTCTATAGAATTGAACTGGTTTTTCATAATGCCAGCTTGGCTGCCTGATCTGTTTTATGTTGCTTTGTTATGCTCTGTTTTGAAGCTTGATAATCCACCATTTTAAAGAGATGGTTCATGATTGGATCTTTTTGACTATAGCTCACACAGTTTTGATCAGGCAGAAACAAGAAACTGCTTTTAAGAAAACAAATGCTTACTAGTAGCAAAGGGCTCTACTTCACTGATTTCTCCTTTTTTTGCTTTTTCCCCTTCAATGAATCAGGCTGAAAGAAGACAAAAATATTTATTGTTAAGCATCCTAATACATGGAGTAAGTAGGTATTTACTTTGTCTTCACAGACAAAGGTACACATAACAGCTTTGGTACCTTTAGTATGCCCTCTTGTATATTGAGTTTAAATTCTCTAAATCAGTAATTCAGCCAGTGTGTCTTGTGACATGAGTTACTGCTTACTACTGCTTGCTTGAGGCAGAAAATTACCACAAGTTAGTATGGAAAGCCAAGAATCAAATAATCATATTTCATAGTTAGAAATAATTTTTGTTACATTTCTATGTAAAAATAAATCTGCCTCCACAATTCCTATCTCATCAAACATGCTTATTATACTAAAAATATTCCCTAGAATTATTTGTGGAAATTATTCTTTGAGCAGTTTGTTCTAAAGTTTGGGGTTTTTTAAATACAAAAAAGTTTTGAAAAGATGCACAGAAACATGGTGTTTTTCTAATTCTATGACTGTCTCTAAGAATTGGAGATTTGTAGCATTAATAGCAATGATTAGAGACATAGAAATTGTCTGTCTTTCATATCTTGCAGTATCAGCTTAAAATGCACTCTTTCAGCAAATAATCATGACAGTAAACTCAGCTGTGAGAAAAGATGAAGTACTGTTTTGGTTTAACTGGGCAGGCACACAGCTCACTCCACCCCAGTAGAAGGAGGAAGAGAATTTGAGAAGAAGATAAAATTCAGTGATAAAGATATTTTAACAGGACAGAAAAGGAACAGCTTTCTATGCTAGTCTGCTAATTCCTACTGCTCACACTTTGCTATCAAATTATGTTGGAGCACGTAATAGTTGCATGGCAGATATTAAAAAAGTTTTAGTGTAAGTCAGTTAAAAAGTCAACCAAACAAGCTAGAATTCTGAAAAAACTCCAGCTCTATTACTCCCAGGGTTTGTTAGTCTACTGACTTTAAGAGGTGTTACTTTTCTGAAGGAACTCAGGGGAACAGACGTCTTAGAAGTAACTTGCACAAGGAAATGCAATAAGGATCAATTTGTTTAGCTCTGAAGCTGTTAACAATGCTTTCCATGTTTTGTTCCATGCCAGGGTACATAAAAGCTGTTTTCTTCCATTCCATATTTTATCACTGAAGATCTTTTCTCTGAGTTTTTGCTTCATAGTGCAGTAGAGATGTATCAACAGCAGATACTTTTGCAGACAAATTCAGAGATAATATTTTTCATTTGATAGGTAACAGTAATTATAATAATATTAAGTAATTGAACCTATTTCTTGTACATCCTTATAGTCATATGCTCATAAGTTGGAACCAATAAAACCAATAATCAGACCTAGACCTCTTGTTTTATTAATAAAAAACCGTCTCGCCATTTATTATTCATTAAAACTGTGGTGGAATATCTAGTTAGTGCAGGGACTGATTTGTTGCAGGTTGCTGTAGGAAATTTAATTGATGGACAGTCTGTTTGTGAAACATTGGCTGAACCATGAACCTATTCAACAGCTCCAAAGGGGTTATTTCTCTGCACAGCAAGTATTCTGAATGTATCAGATTCACAGAATATTCTGAGTTGAAAAGCACCCACATTGATCATCCAGTCCAACTCCCAACTGAACAGGCCGTACGGGATTCAAACCCACAACATTGGTGTTATCAGCACCATGCTCTCATCAAATGAGCTAATCTAAAATCTGATGGTTTTACCAGCTTTGTATTTCACTAGAAATAGCCTCAGTAGTGTGTCTTAGATTACACTACTAAAATTATTTCTGTTTAAAATGCATAACTTCACTTTCTTACTAGAATTCAGATCAACTGCTGGAAAGAGTAAAGTCAAATGAAAAAGTACTAAGGAATCTATATTGGGAAAGCAACACTGGTATATGCCTATGATTTTTTAGCTATGCCCTCAGTGTGAAAATATGGGACCATTTTAGCCTAGCTGGATGACAGTGAGAGAGAAAAAGTTCTGTTATACTCATCCCTGTGCAAAACCTGGATACAAGAAAGCATTCTAATAACTTCTTGGACTTCTTGCATTGTGCAAAGACAGGCAGATCTCATGTAGCACGCTTCTTTGTATGTGTGGAATTTTTAAAATACATTAATGTCTTTAATTTAAATATAGGCATTGGGGTTTGATTATTTGCTCCTGGACAAGGCCAGTAAAATCAGTTTGAATTATGTCAATGGTGAATTTAACTGGGAGCCAAAGAAGTCTTTATAAATCAATTTAGGACATATAGAAAAAGGATATAGAGAGAAGAAGTAAACATGAATAACTTAGAAATTATATACAAGTGGCAAAAAGTTTATAGCTCATATAGCTGTGGTTCATTGCAGCACATTTTTCAGTACCTTACGGCACTGACTCTTAGGAGAGGCAAAATGGGATTTTTTTTTTTTTTTTTTTGTATGGTTTAGTTTAGGTTGCCTGATGCTTTTGCCTGTGTTCCTAAGTCTAGTCCACCTCCCAACCTTCTTCTCTCTCTGCTGTGTGTTGGGGCAGCAAAAACCTTTTGTCCCAGCTTAGAATCCCTAATCAGTCCAGTCTATCAGAAATCTTGGCTACAAGGGGACACCTTGCTATTTCCTGAAGCTGCAGAGAAAATATGTATTGCAAGTCATTTACTTCCCTTACATTGTGAAAGCTGGAGACTAAAGGTCACCTTCAAGTTGATTCTAGTAAGCTGGTAAGACAGCAAATTCTTGCTTATAGTCAAATGGTAGCTATATTAAAATCTGATACAAGAAAACTGAGAGTTTCTCAGATATAGTATCCAGCAGCAGTTTGGATCCTAAAAGGGGAAGTTCAGCATCTCAAAGAGATGGTTTCAGAATGTTTTCTTGACATTTGATAGAGATTTTCATTGCTTCCTCTTGTATTCTAAAATGATGGGAAAATATGAAAAGAGAATCAATCTAGAATACAGCATCTTGTGTTTTAGAGATTCTGAACTCTGTCAAAAATAGCTTATTCCAGTGTACATTATTTGAATTTAAGTGCATTTTCTCCTACTGAATTAGAATGGAGATAAAGAAGTTGTTGCTATATCTTTCCTGCTGATTTATGTCCCTTTTTCATGGGTAAGTTTGAGAAGCTCTTTTCTGCATTACAGTGATCGCCTATAATTCATTTAACAGTTAGAGAAATTACAATGACAGAGCAAATCAGTAAGATATAATGTTTAGATCTGACTCATTGCCAGCTCTGAGCACCCTGATCAAATGTTTTAAATTTAATATTTAATGAATAATGGCTAAAAATAAGAAACTAAATGACCTGAAAAAAGAGCAAATGAAAACCACTCAGGAGAACTTGCATGCTAGAAGGAAAAATGGAGTAGAGATAGCTGTAAAAGTTTTAGTTCCCACTTCCTGAGTTGCTTGAAATGTCAATATATGATCTCTTAATCATAATCTCAAATACAGTACCTGCCCACTAGAGTGCAAACTTAAGAGCTGGCATAGGACTTAGCAGGTTAGCCTGACTGTTGTCAAAAAGGATGTAAAAAATCAACTTTTCAAATTTAAGTACAACAACTCCTGATTAACAGGAAAGAAAAAAGGTTAAAAAAGCACCATAATTGGACATTCTTTTGTCATGCAAACATGGTGAATGAGTTATTTCACCATATTCTCATTCTGAGTATTGAATTAAACCTGTAATTTTACCTAATTTCAGGATTTGTGTATGTTATTTCAACTTGACATGTCTTTTACAACTTTGATTTTTAGTGTTTTGAAATTCTGTACCTTTTCACTTGTGTTTTTTCCTTCACTGAAATGCAATGCTCCCTTGTGTCAGTGCTATCTCTCTGCATGCTACACGATAATTCCAATCTTTCAAGGACTTTGACCACAGCACAGTTTCCACTGGAGTTGTATTTCAAGGGAGGAAATCCGTTACCATCCTAGAAAATTTTGCTTGTACTTCCATCCACATATCTTGAGCATATTTGATACTGAATTTATATGTCAGTTTTGATATGGCACTGATATATAACAGTGTTGACCTAAAAGAATTCTGCTTCCATTTTGGTTCATCATGAACTGATGTAGTTTAAATGGTTTCACAGTGTGTCAGAATTAGATACAGCTCAGCAGGATAATTCACAGCACCACAAATGTGCACATTCATTCCCTATCAATTTGATAGAGAAGTTCCTTAGAAACATAATTCACAAAATCTGTGTGTGATGACAGAAATCCATTCAGAGCAGGTATAAAATATAGTGGTGACTGAAAACTCCAGAACTTCCTACCAGCTTTGATGAGTGACTCAGGACTTGAATCTTTACGCTCTTGAATCATTTGAAAGACAAGATGGGCAGGCACCTAACAAGGTGCACTCTTTTTTAAACCAGAGAAGCAGCCTTGGGCCCCTTATTTGGAAAAAAAAAAAAAAAAGCACATTTGGAATCAAAGTAGTCTTCCCAAAAGCAGGGAATTAAGGTTCATTTCCAGTGTCAGCCAGAAATTATTCAGATGCACCCTGTTACTTTCCAGAGGACTTTCCAAACTTCCAGACAGGATATACATCCCTGCAGGCAGGCCCATAGAGGGATAGGCATCTGGTTGGTGTATGTAATGTGTCAGTCTCCTCCATAATGAAGTTCAGACTTCAAGTCTTCACACAAGGATATAGAGACAGATGCATAGGGAACCTTTCGGACAAACAAGAGTCAGGTCTGGTAAATCCTGACAGCTGTTTGGGTTGTGTGCTGATATCAAAGTGGTGTCTCCTCCCACATAAAAAGCAATAGGGTAAGAGCAAATGTCCCCAAGCTATTCCAGGGGAGATTTAGATAGGCTCTGAGAAAAAAATTCTTCACTGAAAGGGTTTTCAAGAATTGAAATAGGCTTCCTGGGGAATTGGTTGAGTTATCATCCCTGGAGGCATTTAAAAGATGCGTAAGTTTGGCACTTAATGACACGGTTTAGTAGTGGACTTGAAAATGTTAGGTTAATGATTAAACTCAATTTCAGTGGTGTTGTTCAACCTCAGTGATTCTATTGCATTCTTTTCAGATATAAGACATACTGTAGAAGCAGTGTGAAATCTATTGACAATTCAAATACTAACCTACTCAGAGAATTTAAAGGTTTCCAAAATTAACTGGCTCTGACATATCTAACAATTAAGATCCAAGAGCTGTGAATGCTGCTACTTAGAAATGTACTTCCATGGCTTCCCATCCACACTACTGTAGGAGATTCGATTTCTGATGCAACAGACAGCAATGTACTGTTCCTCAGTGGAAACATTCACAGCTCAGGATTCACTTATAGAGTCAACGAACATTCGTCATTTACTGTGCTTTGCTGCTCACACAACTTCTATTTCTGACAAGAAAAAAGACTTCTTAGTCCAAGACAACAAAATGTTTTGTATACCACCACTTCTTAAGAAGCAGAGAAGGACTTGAGGATCTCAGATTAACAAAATGAAACTTGTTGTTTAGGTTATTTTCAGAAATGTCACAGTTCCTATTTTAAAGTGCCTGAAGTATTCAACTGCTTGACATAAAGAAAATGACCTAGGTCCTCCTCAGTCCCACACAAATGATGCAGCAAGTCATAATAAAGACTCAAGTCATACCACACATAGAACTTGTCTGCAACTCATGTTTGCACTGAAATAGTAAAGAGACAAATTTAGAGACTATCTGTCTCCAAAGTCTGATCTGTTACCTCCACTTTGAAGTGAGAGCACTCATTTTGCATTACAACTGTTTTGTTGTTCTGTTTACAAATGAAACCGTTGGAAGTCAGGAAAAATGCTGTTTAGCTGACAAGCCACTCTGTCAGAGGTCCAACACAATAGTAACTCTGTCCTTGACTTCTCAGTAAAACAATAACCTTCCTTTGCTTCAAATGAGTTTTTCATGGAGCTCTGATACCTGTTGCCTGAACTCAGAATTTAGATAACTATAACATGGTGTGTGAAATTGCAGTCAAGATTATGACATAGAAAATTTCTAAATAATGCAGACAGTATGCTGCAGCATAAATTTAACAGACTCTGTAAAGCTAGGCACCTTTCTAAATATTTAATCCTCTTAATGTATTTTTTGCAGCTAGATACTCTTTAGAAATAACCAAATATATACTACTCCATACATATTTGAAAACACACCGAATATAATTTAATAATAATGTTTCAGACTGGTACACATGAATCTTTAGAATTCCCCTCTGTCACAATATCACAACATTAAAAAGCATGTTATTAAAATACATTGACTTGATGTTTCTCTTATTGCCTTGCACACATTTTTCGTTAAGGGAAACAGCAAACTGCTGAGGTTAAATTTGATTTACATTTTCAGTAGAGTCATGGAAAATTATAATACCAGGTGCTTCTTCTCAGTTGGATTTATTTCGTCAACATGCTCAGTGCATGAAGGAAATACTAATGATATTAGCTGCAAAAGGACAGTACCCAGAAATGTCATAGCACAGCAGGACAGAGCCACCCTACCAGTCTCAGGAAGATGACTTTTAGTCAGCAGCCACCAAGGAGAGGAAACTGCTTTGGCACTGGTGCAATAATATTTAGCCTTTCACTTGCCATATAAACATGCCTAGGAGTGTAGCTGGCCAAACCCCAAATACACTGCAGTGCTTGGGACCTTTTCATAAATACTGCTTTTGATAAAAAGTGAAATGAATGCCTGCTATGTTTTGCTTTCACAAATGTCCTCGTAGCAGAGCTAATATTACAGATTCACTGATAAACTTTGCAAGAGCCAGATCTGAAAGCTACAGACCAAGTGAATTAATCGAGATTTTTGGGATCTAGTAATATACAAATAGAGAGGGCGCTGCTGGAACATATTCCTTCCATGGTTGTTTACTCTGGTCCACATGATAAAGAAATCATAGGCCCCAGTGACTTGTAAAGAGAGCTGAAAGCACAATTGCAAAAAAAAAAAAAAAAAAAAAATCCAATTTTTTGCTACCCATGAAGATTACTGAAACAACAGAAAAGTAAACCAAGCACATTGTTTTTACATTTTTAATGCATTTTCAAGATGATGTAGAGCATGCCTAAAAGTTTAAAAAGTTTAAATTAAGATGCAATTAAAAAAAGGTACTTCAAGTCACATAAGACCTACAATACATTCAAGAATATAACCACCAAATATTTTTCTGTGGGAATTAGATCCAGTATGTATATTTTATGTGTCTATATTATTATATTATGTATATATTATTTTATTCTGAGCAATTGTTTGAATATTTCACCTATGAAAACTTTAAATCTACTCAATAAACTGATGCAAATTATATGTGCTCAAGCTTTTTATCAAATTATTAGCTCTTGTATTAGAAACAATTTTTTTCTCCCTTTGTCTTCTGCTGTGTAAAACTTCAGACATGGTTCTTGACTGTCAGGATGAGGTTGGGTAGGCAGAAGACCATTACATTCACAAGTAACTATAATTTGAAATATGGCAATATTTTATTTAACACAGTTCAACTATATGAAGAGAAGTGAACTTAGTCAAATTCTAGTAATTTCAAAAATCTAACTACTGGTAGAAAACCTTTCCATACTGACCAGATGCATTTTACTACTAAGCAAAATATTTCTAAAATTTCAGGATCTTTTTATTTCCTTTTTTTTCTACTTTGCCAGGTCATTGCAAGGGTCCGTGCTTCAATTTGTTTAAAAAAAAAAAAAAAAAAAAAAAAAAAAAAAAAAAAGTTG
>VZUI01044385.1:0-17860 GCA_013401135.1 Cettia cetti | reverse complement strand
AAAAAAAAAAAAAAAAAAAAAAAAAAAAAAAAAAAAAAAAAAAAAAAGTTGGATAAATCTGAGTCAAACATACATGACATTGCTTTTACTATATGCATTCAAATATATCATAGATTTCAGACCACAGAATTAAATTGAATTTACCTTCACCTGATTTCTACATGTTAATGTGGCAGATCAAACACTCCTTGGGATGGATCATTTCTTCTCTGAAGGTAACTCTAACTAAAAGAAATGAGAATTTTTTTCTAGTAGCTTGTGTTCACTGCGTCAAATTTTGAGGTAATATCTGGTGTGAAAAATTATGTCAATATTCTGTTGTCATCTGAATTGAATGTTCTTAAGAACAATAATATATACTCTAGCCACATATATGGTAATTTGTGAATAAATGCAAAGATTCCTCAGCTTCTGCAAATAATATGGAACTTTCATGTTGTAGACTAAAGAATTTTCTCAGCTTTTAAGATACCTTGTAAGAAACTTCTAGAACTAAGATTAGGCTCTGACATGAATACATGTACCCAAATATTCACATAAGAAATCATTTTTTTTCTTAAAACAAAAGGCAAGTATAAGAACACAAACCACAGTACAGTCCACAAAAAATATATCTTAATAAAATATAGCTATCTAAGTATTTCAAAACTGTCAAATGAAAATGAATATATTTTTCTTTTACTTTGATTTGAAAACTTTAGTAATTTTCTACAACAAATCTCCTAAAGTATTAATATTACTTTTCAGAAAAATAACTTCCCAATAATATCCACTGTCCTGTATTTAAACCTTGTCTGTTAAAAAAATATGAAATGGAAAACATACAAAGTAATTTACTTTTAAGTGAGCTTCAGAATATCTTAGGAGATGGATCAATACAGAAAACCTTGCTAGACAGTTGAAAATACTAAGCATAAATATCATATAACTATTTCCTAAACTTTCATAATTGTTACTATTAATATTTTAATTGGAGGGATAGTTTAGTATCTAATTTTTTTCTCTGCAGTCATACATTTTGCAATATAAATATGCTAAGAAGCTTAGCAGAGTTTATTCAGATTAAATATTCCTCATTTATAAGGAGAAAATATTGGCACAAAATTTTCAGAGATTAACAGATGTGAATTTCCTAATCTGGGAAATGCTTCTTCAGCAAGGAGATTATCTTAGCTTTGGATCAAATCATTATTCAACTATCTAAGCATTTGATTTTTAAATTAAATTAAATTTACAGGTCTGTTTATAACCTTATAATTTTGTGCAAAGTATTGTTAAATTCAATGGTTATTGAATGTCAAAGGTAAATATCTCCATGGCATAGACTGGAAGCTTACAGCTTTATTAAAGTTAATAGATTCAAATATTTATGTAACCTTAAGATCACACCCTCTTATTTTTTTTTAGATAATGGGACATATAATTAAATGATACATAAACACCAGTTTCCCTAACATCCCAATAAATTATTATTGCAAAACAACTCAAGCAGACCGTGACAGATCAACACTAAAGGAGAGACTCCAAGAATGCCATAGCAATTATACACCTTTTTAGGCAGTTAAAATTACCACCTCAGATACAGAACTGAATCATTTGTCCTCAAAATTTGTAGAAAACCTGTCACTCACTGCAAACTGTGGTTTTTTTATTTAGAAAGACTTTGATAATGCTTCTAAGTAGGAAGTAGGGGTCAATAAATGTTGTATAAAGGAAAAAAATATATGGGTTTTCCTATTTTATTTTTTTTTTTTAGAGTGAATTTGCAGTTCCTCGTTACTTGGAATGCAACAAACCCACAAAGTTGTGATGTGTCTGTGATAAATTTTGAGTTTTACTGGACGGACTCTCTCTTTCTTCCCCTCGTAAAATTTTGGAGTATTACTAGTAGGAATAGCAACTTTGCTAATACAGTCTAAATCTTTTGAAAGTAAAAAAATACATTTTACTAAAATTAGATTTGATGTAGGAAGGGGGGGAAACAAAGTTATTGCAGCATATAATGTATTCCAGGGAGCTCAAAGTGAAATAGGACTTGCTGAAATATACTTGGGCATTCATAAAACTAAGAACTTCTTCTCTTTAACAAGTAGTATTTCAACTGCTGGCAGAAAAAAACAGTAAAGTGAGGCTTGATAACAATATTCTCGGAATTATTATTGCTGCCATTCACTGAGATAAATTTTCCATTGACTGCTATCATTTTGAGTCCCTATATCTCATCTTAATTTGATGGAAGTCATGTGTAGACTGAAAAATTGGCCTTTTCTATCAGAGTGTTTGAGTCAAAGAAGGATTGTTTCTGTTTACTGTCACATGTCTGGAGCCTAAACAGGAAGAATGCTTTGTAACAAGGCTAATATTAAAATCTCATTATTCTTGGAGGGTTAATATAGTTCTTTATAGTAACAGAGCTGGTAAAAGAACATGGTAAAAGAACCGTGTGTCTGTGTAGGCAAGCGCGTGCACGCTGGAGATGTGGATTCATTTTACTTAAGTTTAACTACTTAATTAAGACTCCTAAATTAGTTGGAGCAAAGGCTTGCATCTGGTCTAAACTAGATCTTTGACCTGAGCACGATTAGACAAGTAACCAGAACTAACAAACCCCATCTATCTTACAGTCAGTAAGTAAAGAGTTACAGGATATAAATCATTTGAGCTAGGAAGACAGGCATGTCACAAAGTGTCCACTTTGACTATTGACCATATATAGGTAGTCTAGATGGTTGGATGATTTCACTGAGTCAGAGATATCATTTCCCCTAAAAGGTACCAAGTTTTGTCAGTCCAGATCCTTCCAATTAATCGAGGTGAAAAAGGAAATGAAAATAGTGTCTGCAAAGTCCATAGTAACAATCTCTTGAGAAAGCATAGTAATGACCTGAGAATGCCATGTATGACATGTATAGTCTACATTACTGTGTGACTCCTCAGTCTTTGTGTTATGGTTTTTATGGTCTCAGGGATTAGCGGAGAACAACAGGCATGGAAGAGTTTCTTAATTTTAGTATTTATCTGAAGTCAAAATAATTAAATTGTTTACAGAAAAGGCCTGGCACAACCCGAAGTGCTGTCTTCTCACTGAGGATTTCTGTTACACAAGCCCCTAGAGTGAGTGAAGATTCTGCTAATGGGAATGTAAAAATAATGAATCACTGGAATCCATGCCTTTGTCACAGAACAAAGATGAATCAGCTGAACTACTATCCCAAGGATTAGAAGTTTAGAGTGATAGTTATCATTAGCAAAGGTTTCACTGTCTGATTTGTATACTGTAACTCTCAAACCTCACAACACTGCCTACACTCGAGTTCTCTGGGGTCCAGTTAATAATTCTGACTATCTCACAAGCTTGTTGACAGCTTCTTGCTGAAGGTCATATTCTGATGAAGAAGATAATTTTAAATACTCCTTTTGCCTTTTGAGATTTAATCTAAAATACTTCTAAAAGAAAAAGAAAGATGCTCTAATGTTTATTTTTCTTGATGTATGATGTATTTGAGAAAATGTATATATAAAAATTAATGATATTTCCACACTGAAAGTTTACTCATATATCTGAAATCTGAAGGTAAATAGCTGTATGAATCTGGGCCAGGTGAACTTCCCTGGGCTTAGCAGAAAAATGCATTCTGTGTCCTTGAGGATTTCGTCATTCCTTTTATTTGATTACTGCCACATACTGTGTATTTTGATTCAAGAAGCACATTGTTTTCTTACCCTTTTCCATCATTTGTGAGACGAAATTATTCCCTGTTTTAATGTGGGGAAAATGGAAAGCCACTGGAGAATGAGAATGATGAGCCCACCAATGAAAATATCTACCCTTTGCTGTAAAATTTGAATAGAACTCAAGCAACAACTCAAAAAACAAAAAACAACAAAACCAAAAAAAACCCAAAAAATCCATGTGAAAGCAGCAATATCTCTTTACTTGCAGTCTCAGACATTTAGAATGCAGACTGTGCATCAGGAAGAGAAAAAAAAGTGACATTAAAATATTTTGAGAGTGAAGTGATAAACATGCAAAACAAATTATAATCAGATAGGAGTATAGAGAGATGTACAAAACTGGAATGAAACATACAAGGAGACAGCAAAATGATAACCACATACTGAGCCATAATTACCTCGAGGTTATGATATGTACATTGTTGTGTCACCAACTACCATTGTCTACTGGAAAATATTTACATGTATTATTCACTGCATAAGAGAAGAGTTTAAGGAGATCAGAAAATCAGACGACTATAGATTTATAATGTGACTGGAATAATCTCCTTTGGTTTTTCATAGTGAATTCTATTAATATGTTATGTTAGAAGCTGATCTTTAGATTTCTAACTGCATAGCCTTCCTATTTCTGTCAGTTTCTACAAAATATGTAAAATATATTTGCCAACAAGAATAGTGCTAGAGGCTGAGATTTGGAAATCACTGTTTTGGTCTTCTGTCAGATGGTAGATGGGTATAACAGCCCAATAACAAAGCATCTATACAGAACAGCATCTATAGAAAATCCACTTTCTTTTTTCCCATATTTCAAATGAATTCTTAAATTAGTCAGTTACACATATGCATCAAACTAACTGCTAAAGGAAACCAAGAGGTTTTTGAATGTTTCCTGCCACTAGAAAAACACAGATATTTTTAAGTTATGTCAAGAAAAGCATTTGTATCTGCTGCAAAGTTGCCTGATTATTAAAAGGATTAGGAACTATGGAGCTTTGTCTTAAGCCAGAGTTCATTTGGAGGAGAAAGGGATCTGAGTTTTGGGACTTGTAAGGGCTTTCAGATTTTTGTGCCTAAAACTTAGAATGTCACATGGAGACTTGTGCAGTCAGGGCAATTTGTCATGTTTATTTAAGAAAGAAGTTAAAATAGACTAGTTTATTTTTATCAACAAAAGGGTTGAATGCTCTCTAGTATTTAAGATAATTTAAAATAATAAATTTAAATTTTAGTGTCTAAAGATGCTTAGTTATATCTATAAATAGAGAAAGAAATTCCCCTAAGTGAAAATTCTATTTTTCATGCAACCATCGTTTCTCTCTTTTGGATCACAATTCCTCACTCTAATTAGCTATCTCACAATACTGAAATAGAGGAAAACTCCAAGAAGCAAACAATTGCTGGTTCCACTAACAGTTTGTCTTCTCTTTCCCCAGTTCCTATTTTTATACAAAATACAGTAGAAATCCTATTTGGACAAGAGTAGAAGGAAGATCTTACAAAATTATTGTTTCAAAATGTCTGTAACTTATGAGTGACTGCACTTATTCTTTGACCTGCTCTGTTGTGACCAGTTATGTCAGTAATTACTCAAGTTGAGGGCTCCAAAATACATCTAATTAGGTGTTGCACTGACAGTAGAAGTGTTAGTTATCCTATGCAAGTCCAGTCACAAGAGAAGGTGATTTTCTCTTGTGAGGTTTTGATCATTCTTGCCATAAAAATTCCCTATTTCTTTCTGATGTGTGTTTGTTTGGTAACACTATCATAAGTCTTGGTGCATCCTCAGGTACTTACAGAACATTTTGAGAACACCTTTCTGAAATTGGTGTAGGTTGGGATCCAATAAAATATCACACTTCAAAGAAGTTTCTGAAAGGTGTCTATCTTCAGAAAAAGCATCACACTAAATTTCAACTTTCATTAATAACATTGATCATGAATGAAGATATCCTTTAAGAATTTTTCCCGTGCTATAGACCTTGCTTGTTTGAGTCTTTAAACTAAAATCTATTTACCAGCATTCTATGTTATCATTAAACTAAGGGCACTCATACTTGTGAAGATTTACTTACAGTATTTAGAAAGCCTGTGTAAATATCACAGTATTTATCTCTAAACATGTCCATTTACAACTTACATACTGGCATCATAGACATTAGACCATTTTTAGCTATGCAGAAAATTATGCAGATCAAAAAAATAAATAAATCTTATTCAGCTCAGTATTGCTATTAGTTCTGAAGAATTTTCAAGTAGAATGACACAATTCACAGCTTAGTTCCAGAGTAAAAAGCTGCACAATGTAGATACTAAGGCACAAGGTCTTAATAACCTAAAGAAATTCTGGAAAGTACCTACAAATACAGTGTTTGCCTGCAAATACATAGTCACACATGTCTCTCACAATAAGAAATTTTGCAGTATGAATGCTGACCAAGGCACAACAGCATTTTCCAGAGATTAACGGTATTGTGGGTCCATTCGTTCTTTAGAGACACCTGAAAACTCAGTCCTCATCAGGGTAGGCAATGGTATCCCCAGATCTCCCAGAAATTATGCGTTTTCTTCCCCCTATTTCACAGTGAAGGTAAGTGAAAAAAAATTGTTTGGAATTTCTAATATTGTCCTTCAGAACAGTGCTGTAACGCATCACGCAAAAAAAAATCTAAAAGGACAGTGAAAAATGCCAGATGCCAGAAATACTAACAATGAGCTCTGAAAGATTCTCACACATAATTGAATGTGAGGGTTTCTCTACTGGCTAATCCAGCACTTATTTCATATGTGGATGATTGATGGACATTTGGTCTTGTTCTTGTCCTTGACCTCTTCAGGAAACTGTTGCCTGTATTGCACTGATAGCTACAAGAGGAGCGAAGTTATGAGTGAATTATGATGTCACTGGAGCAGTTTTTATGAATATCTTATAGCAAAATTAAAGATTATCAATGCCTCAGCTCTTAAACAACATTCCATCATAAGACCATGTTACTGGTACAAAGTGTATATGCTTTCTCTAAGACAAATTCAACTCTATGTCACTCTGAGTCTAAAATAATTCTACTAAATTCAGTAGAATTTATTTCTCCATATAAATGCCTAGTATGGCTGCAAGCAAAAAAAAAGAGCTCTATTTGATACAGCTGTGCTATATAGATCTATCTGTCCTATATAGATCTATCTGACTGGACCTCCTGTTTATTATTTAATAGTTAACAGGTAGAAATACAATTTCAAGAAGTTTCAGTATGCCAGACTTCTTAGGATATCCTCACAAGACAAACAAATCTTTCAATAAAGGTGCCTCCCATTTCAAAAGTAATACAGCCTCTCACTTTTTTGTGCTATAGGAAGTATATAATGGTTTCCAGTGGAATACAAATTCCACTTAAATGAAAAGTGCCTTTGGTATTTGGATGTATTTATGAAACTGTGAAAATAGGGTGGTGCTTAGTTAGCATTGCACAGTAATCCACTGCTGGACTGTACCGAGGCACAAGATAGGTAAAAAGTTATTAAAGTAATCTGGACACATGAAATAATAATAGCCAGAGGAAAATTAAATGCTAAAAAAGCACCTATTTCTTTATCTCCCTTTCAATTTTGATTGACTGAATAGTTTGATTAACAAATCACCTGTCAATTTTGGTAGGAAACATCTTGATCAAATATAATACATAAAAATGGAGGCTTTTTTTAAAAAAGTTTTGAGCATTGAAAGATAGTAGTTGTATCTTTTTTCTTTCTTCGTAGTCTAGAATTTTCATTAAAAAATACTCCATAACTGGAAACCAACCAGCTGGTTTTAAGGAAAACATTCTGGCAGAATTTTGTGTTCTTCTATTATAATTCCTCTTGGAAAGCTTACAAATTAACTTCTGTCATTTTTTTCTACGAATGAGTTATTTAAAGACCAGTTTAACTTATTTACATACTGATTTCAGGCTGGGGTCTCTTAAGAGTTTTACAGAAACTCTGGATATGAGTGGATTTCACTCACTGAATATTTTTTGTAGCAATTATAGAATGGAAATATTGATGTAACTGATGATCTGTATTCTATATTTCTGGGTTACCATATTTCTTGGATTATAGGAATAAAGATAATTTAAGAGAATTCCAATAGAAGTTGTCAAGACCATGTATTTAGACTCAAGCAGCAGTTTAAACACATTCACATATTTATAGGACCATAGTCTTCTGCAAATTTTAATTCAAATAATAGTAGTCTTTATCTTATTGAGAACTGGATATTACAGACTGAATGATGTTACTGAAAATAATATTTCACATGTGAAATCAGTAGATCAGTCATCCATAGCAGGTCTTAAGAATAACCACAGTAGTTGTCCAACTAAAGCTAGTTTTATGGTAGTTTCTTAATCTTGTATTGCTGAATCTGTTCTTCCTTACTGATTTCCAGTAATGGAAAAGTCAAATGGAGGTATAAATACACTTTTTTATCAATGCTTCTACATTTCCTTCCCTCTGTTATGCAGCTGCCCTTGAAAGAAGAGATGGCCAATATTCCTATATCTGGCAGGAGGGGTGATGCAGGATTGCGGAGTAAGGAAAGCAGCTCTCCAGTTGGAAACAGCACATTTGAAAACTGTGATGACTGTGTGAAACCAAGTGTCACAGTAGTCACACAGATTTGGAACTGCAAAAAGAAGAAAGATAGGAACAAAAGAATGGCTTCCCACACTTGCAACAGGAAAAATATCATAAGAAAAATAAAAACAAATAAATAATTGTTCTACAGACTTTTTATGTAAGATATAGTCTATTCTGAAAGTTGAGGGTTTGGAACCTTGTGATACTATTCCTGTTTTCATTTATTGGCTTTTTCTTCCCACTGATTTGTATTGCACATCACTGAGATCTCTGGAGAGTTGCAGAGAATCACGGAATGTCCTATGTTGGAAGGGACCCACAAAGATCTTCAAAAGTCCAATTCCTGGCCCTGTGGAGCATCACACGGAGAATCACCATGTTCCTGAAAGTATTATCCAAGTACTTCGTGATCTCTGTCAGGCTTGGTGCTGTGACCACTTCCCTGGGAAGCTTGTTTCAGTGCCTGAGAACCCTCTGGGTGAAGAACCTCTTCCTAAAATCCAACCTAAACTTGCCCTGATACATTTTCCCTTCTGTCCTAATGCTGGTCACCAGAGAGAAGAGATCAGTGCCCACCCCTCTTTTTCCCTTCATGAGGAAGCCAAAGACCACAACAAAGTTCTCCCTGTGTCCTTTCAGCTGAACAAGCCAAGTGACCTCAGCCATTCATCATAAAGCTTCCCCTCCTCCCATCACCATGGGTGACCCAGATTAGAAAAGTGTGCAAAAAATTAGCCCTGTCCTGTCAAAAACAAGGACAGGGAAGAAGAAAAAGAAAGGGACAATGCTGGGAGTTATGGTGCTTGTCTTCCCAAGACACCTTCTATGTATTATGGATCTCTACTTTTGTGGGGATTGCTGGACACCTGCCTGCCCATGGGAAGTGGTGAAGATTTGTTGTTTTGCTTTGCTTGTGCACAGTTTTTGGTGTATGTATTTAAACTGTCTTTATCTAAATCACAAGCTTTATCAGGTTTACGTTCCAGATTTTCTCCCCCATTCCAATGCAGGGGAATTGAGTGAGAGGCCAGGTAGGGCTTGGTTGCTGAATGGGATGTAACCACGACAACTGTGGAACAAAGCCTAAGTGAATGTCACATTACTTGTTGTGAGAAATATTAAGGATTACTAATTTAGTTGCTACTTCATTTGTGAACTGGAAAGCTGGGCTGCAACACACAATAAGTTGCAGTTATTGGTGTATTGTTTTGCTAAAGAGAGAGGGAAAACAAAAACAAGGGTGAAGTCAATGGTATAAAAAATATCCTTGATCTGGGACTCACCCCAAAAGATAAGACTAAACACATGATCCCAGATGTGAGGAACAAACAGCCCAGGTGTAAGGACTAAATCAAATCTATCTGAGTGAGACTGGAGGCCTTCTTCAGATATGTTCCAAAATTATTGCTATTTAAATACCTTCTACAAAGGAATAAGCAATACAGTGCAAGTTTTATCTCATTTCTTTCTTTAGAGATCCTGCAGCTCCACTTTGAACTCCCTTTTTATAATACCTTCTCCTCTAAAGATATGGTTGGAAAAAAAGAATTGTCATTTGAAGTAAATTTTTTTAAAACATGTACTGTTTGTCAAAGGCATATCCACAAACAGAAAAAAAATGTAAGAAGGGAAAATAATATTCTCAAATGCATGATTTTTACTTTACAGATAGCCTTTATAGCAACATATATCAATGTGGCAGAAATATAAATTATACAGTGTATCCAATATAAAAACTTTTAAAGTGGATACATAAGAAGTTTGGAGTGAATGATCTAGTATATTGTCATCCAAACTGCATGAATTTTAGGGAACAAAAAAAAAAGGTGCATCCAGTGTAATCATGTGTAATATGCCTTGACTTTCCAGTCCAGGATCCTGGCTAAGAGAAAGTTATTTTCATTACTGGATTTCTGTACTTAAATGCAGTGGTAGAAGGTATAAAATTGATCTGCTGCTGGCTAAGAATGGGTTTGGAGGGGTTTTTTGGTTTAGAACTGGACAGAAGTGATAGTACAAGTTGTGGCTGATCTTGGTATGGACTTTCATTTGTTTGACATGATCTTGAACAAAGTTCCACTGTAAGTATTCTTCATAATACTTTGTAAAAAATTACATAAAATGGATTATTTGATTTGTATGTGTAGCCACTGAAAAGTGGTCTCTCTGCTTGTTCTTGATTTGCAGCTGAAATAATAAAGAAAAATCTAAAACCAATTCAGAACTCATTAAAGAAAGCATTTGAATTAAGCTTTCTTCTTCATTTTCAAGAAATTCTTTTCATAACATAAGAAAAAAAGGCTGGATTATTTTTGTTTGTAAACTTTCTAATGAGAAAGTTAATTAATATATCAAAATATCTATTTTTGATTTTCCATATCTGTGGTGGTCCCTAGACCATCCACTGAAGACATTTCACTCCCTTAGAGAGTATGCAGCCTCTAGGCTTCCTCAGATAACAGTGACTCCCTTTTTGGGAGTGTGCTCCCCTTGGGAGACTTCCTTGTAGCTCAGGGTGAGCAAAATGCTTCAATCCATGAGGCTTTGCAGTTCTATGTTAATATTTTGTACCCTATTGGTTATTCCGCGTGTTCCTGTTTTTTACCCCTCCTGATTGGTTCTTTTTGGATCCTTTCCCTGATTGGTCACTTTCCCAATTCCTTTCCCCATTGGCCAAGTTATGAAACCCTGCCCCTGGCCACTCTATATAGTCCCTCTCCCCTTGGGTTATTTGGTTCTTTCCCCTTCAGACTCTGTGGAATCAAGAAGCTGTCCTGGAGATCGGACAGAGCCCGTCTCGCTGTTTTATTCCTGCGTCACCCGAGGAGGCAAGTGTGGATCTGCTGCTGATGCAGCCTCGCAGGAGAGCTGATCACTCTGTGCCTGGGAGTGCCCGTGCCCCCGTCAAACCGAGTGGCTGTTTAAAGACGCTTCTGACAAGGAAGGTCGCGGCACCTCGACCATGTGACCAGCGACACATATCTTTCCTGTAGAAAAAAAATAAATGTATGGATTACTCAGTGTTTATTTGCCACAAAAATTACTTGCTTTGAATGCTTTCTTTCCATAGTTCTTTTATTGCATTCATGACTCCTGAATAAATTTTTATTTCATGAACATAATGATTTCTTTACTTTGCTTTCAAAGCAGACACATGGGTTTATAAATAAGTATCAGTCTTAAGAACCAATTGTTTAAAATTTCCATAATTTCATTTATAACACTATAGATTGACACACAGCAATTCACTGTGTGATTATGGCAAATTGTCCAGATGTGCTTCTTTGAGCAGTACCACAGCAAATATTCTTTTATGATTGCTTATTGCCTCTATCCTCTCACTAATTTCTTTTCTTTTCTAACTACTCCAGAAAATAAAATGGTCAGCAACTGCCATTAAAAAAATTGGATCACTGAGATCCATTGATGTTTCAAGACATCTTTAATGCTCATTTGTTATACCCAAACAATATTTAAAAATGCAACTGTTGGATCAATATGTAATTATGCCTTGCTGTTTTCTAGGGGCATAGTGACTACCTTAATAAACAATAAAACAAGGTACCTCTTATGACATGCAATGTGATCAATGTGATCGCGTGATCAACATGATCAAATTTCTGCATTACAACAGTACTTGGGCAGGCTTCCTCATGCCTCCAATGCATTTGGAATCATTTAGTGAAGATTTTGTTTTCACAAATTCAAAATTAAATTTTATCTTAAAAATAAACTACTTAATGCTACTAAAAATAACTACTCTAACATACTAAAATAAGAGACTAGCAAAATCCAGCAAAGGTCAATTCAATAGTTATCAAGAGAAGTATTAAGGTTTCTTATTTGCTAACATACAAAAACATTTCAATATTTATAAATATTTGGTCAAATTTGCCACATGTTATCAAAGAATAAAATATGAATTTAAAGATATGAAGAAGTATTACAGAAAAAAACCCATTTGTTGCTGAAGTAGGAAGCAGCTTACAAAGAAATTAATTTTTTTCCTAAGAAAAATAGGTAGCCTAGGAGAATAAATACAAAACTTATGAAATAACAGCTAAACATTTTTTTTAAAATAAATGTAATTAAGGGTAATTTAGGTGCTTTTCAAAGTTGCTGACTTGGAGAATTATAATGAAACACCTCAATTATGACAAATGTAGTATATAAAATATATGAATTATTTGTTTGTAGTTTCACTCTATATGGTAAACACAGTTTTACTCAAGCCCAGATTTTTGTACTTAGTAGAAAAACCAAATAATTATTAAATCCTTTTTAATAAATATATAAAATGGAGATTGAAATGTTTAAGAAGACTCACCAATTTCACAAGAATTAAACATTTTAAACTGGAAGATCTGTTAAAAAATATTTACTAAAACTGTTATTAGAAATGAAAGAAATGCCCTAATTTACTTTGTTAACAAAAGATTGTACAATAATACTTGTGGTAACTACTCAATAATCAAAACAGCAAAGAAATTATAAGCAAAGCTACAATGAGAACATAAAACTGAATTAATCAAAAGTTTATATCCAGGATTTTGACTGCAACCTCTGACAGACACAGCCACCAAAACCCTCAAGCAATGACATCTAGATGAGAATAAAACTTTCTGCACTTTGTTAGGTGATGCAAGTATTTTAAAACTTTCCTCATTTACTGTATCAGTCTGCTCAATGTCTGGTAAAGCCAGGTCCAGATGAGCAGTCTATAGAATCAAGGAATACCTCAAGTACGAAGGGACCCATAAGTACAATCGAGTCCAACTCCTTGCACCTTGCAAGACTGCCTAAATCTAAATCATGTGATTGAGAGCACCATCCAGATGCTCCTTGAACTCTTATAAGCTTGGGGCTGTTTAGTGGCTGTCTAATTTCCACTGAAGAATCTTTTCCTAACATCCAGTCTGAATTTTCCCTGATGCAGATCCATTCCATTCACCTGTGTTCCGCTGTTGTCCCTCTTGAAGAAGTCAGAGACGATGATGAGGCATCCCCTGCCCTCTTTTCTCCAAGGTGAACAAACTGAGTGACCTCTGCCGCTCCTCTTGAGTCTTATCCTCAAGACATTTCACCATCTTGGCCACCCTCTTCCAGGCACTCTAATAATTTTATGAGCTTCCTAAAATGAGATGCCCAAAACTTCTCAAGGGGGTGCCAAGATGGAATCACAATAGTGCAGAATACAGCGGAACAATCACCTCCCTTGACAGGCTGGTGGTGCTGTGCCTGATGCACCCAAGGACAGGGTTGGCCCTCCTGGCTGCCAGGGCACACTGCTGACTCATATGCAACTTGCCATTGACCCAAACCCTGAGATCTCTCAGTGAGCCAATTTGCATATGCTCTTGCTAAATTTCTGTGTTGATTCCCTCTTGACAGCAGAAATTATCAGTGATCTTTTCCAGTCTCTTCCTGAACTTTAGCTCATGTACAGAATCAGAAAATTTTTTAAAAATCCCAAAACAGAAAGAGCTTCACCACTTAAAAAATTGTCTAGGGTTTTTAGGAACAATAGAAAAAGACTGTGTACTAAATCTGGAATTTACTTTGAATTCGTGATGAATTAAGCGCTGTGGGGAGTTTTCTGCTCTTGGATGTGAAAGGCAGAGTTTGATCATTGAAGTTTTCATTTTCTGCATGCATAATACTTCCTTTAATATCTTATATAATTGTATACCCTTTGTATTTCAAAATAAACCCTTTAAAAAGGATTTCTCAGCAGCAGGGAAGAAGGTACACTACAGGAAATAGACTGCAGAACAGCAGTATTAATTTATAGAAAACACTGGATAGTTAAAAAAGAGAGCTGGTTTCCATGAGAAAAATAGGAAATATTTGGATAAAAAATGATAGGGAGAGACAGAAATAGGCAAATCTCTCATATTCAATAAATTCTGTATAAAAGCAATCCTACAACAAATTGTTGAACATCAGTTGTAGAGATCTAAACTGAGAGCTCACCTAGAATAAAGCCAGTTCAGATATAAACAGTGGTTAAAACCACAAGCTTGCCACTTTTAAATGCAGATAATCCACCAGCTTTTAGTTTGTATTGTTGAGCAAAAGATATCTCTTCCCATATCATGTCTTTCTGAATTATTGCTGGGTGCCACCTTGCGATGCTTAATCTGCCAATTTAACCTTTGATTTGGCCACAAGTTTTGTTTTGTTTTTCTTTCCTCTTATGTTTTTCTTTCTTTGTTACTATCTTCTTTGTGTTTGTGCATTTGAGTTCCTTCAATGTTTCTGTTTCAAAACAACCAGTGCATTTGCTCATCTTTAATCTTCCATCCTCTTTAATCCCCTCCCTCCTGCTGGTTCTGTGTTGTTTCTTGCTGTTCAGGAATGAGATAATTGAAAGGGAAACTGCTATTCTTATAAACTAATGAATAAGTTTTAAACTTTTTTCTTTAGGAACACTATTTTTATTTTCAAAGTCCCACTGTATGGCGATAAAAATTATTAACTCAGATTACCCTGATAATTAATCTTTTAAGATTAAATTCCAAATGTATGAGTCTGTTACAGAAACGAAACATCAATTCTTCAGATGTATTGATTAATTTAATTTCAGATACTGGTTATTTAATACTGGTTATACTCACAAAATGTAATGTGAAGGAAATAATTTTGTTTCTCATCCTTTCTTCAGAAATAAATTAGTGGTTAATTAGTTAACCACTAATTTAAAGTCAATTTAAATATTAAAAACCTTTCCTTTGTACCAAAATGATTTGTCAAAAAAGACTTTGAGAAAAATAAGCCTAGATCACACCTAATTTAAAATTACATAGTTTCTGGAAAACACAGCCAAACATATCATAACTACAATTATTTTTTTCATTAGAAAAAGCATGTGAGGAGGGAAATGGAGACACCTCCAATCAGCAGAAGGACTATGGTATAGTTTTCTTTAATATTATCCTGTGTGATCTCATTGCCTTATTTAAACACATCATTCATCAGAATAAAAGATGTTGAGCTTTGCTCATGTATGAGGACCTCCAGATATTACTAGTGAGAGGTATCAACAGCTGTGCTTCCGAGGAATTTCCTTGCCTTTGATGTATCTCTGAATGATACAGTACTGTTGGACACACACCAAGCTTTCACGAGTATAATTTATCCTGTCATACACTTGGCTTCTGAAAGACTTGAATGAGCTCCTTTTTCACTGCTAAGTCAGACAAACCTGACAAAACCATAGATTTTCTCAGAGACTACAAGGTTTTCTCATCACACTTTGTTTTCAAGTAAATTCCCAACATCTCTCCTCATGAGGCTGGGCAGTTGTAGCACCTAGACTTTTGACACTGCCTCTCCTTCTCAAATAACGGTGTTTAGGGGTTACTGAATCACATAAAACCTCATCCTCTGTACTTCTGGGTACCTGCAGTCTTCACCCTCTCTCATGACTAGAATAGAAGGCAGTAGAAGAGCAGGAGCCCTCAAATTTTGGTATTTAAGCACTGCCTACACATGGGAACAGGGTAGAAATGAGAAGGCAGAGAGAGAAATCAAAAGGGATTATTTTGGCACAAACATGGGTGATGTGGCATTTGCAATCTAGTGACACAAAGCCCACAGGGACTTAGCAGCTGCACTCTATTTTCTATATCTAAGAACAATTTTTTATCAGTTTAAACAATAATATATTATGTGAATAACATTTAAATATCCATCTTTTTGTTTTCAAACACCGGCAATCACAGTTTTTCACAAGCTAAGATTTCATACCCTGGAAGTGTTTAAATACTGAGCACTTTTGGAAGTTTATGAAAAAAGTTTCACCGTGTTGAACTGAATTTCACTGTGAACTAAAGTTTTTCTTGGTTGCCCTGTACTACAGTGATACTCATAATAATAAAGAAAATTAACTCCTATTGTATTATATAATTATTATCAGGTGGCTGGGGAAGTAAAATGTTATGGACACTTGTGAGAGTTATTCTTTCAGTACTCTATTTGCAACACGACCTGTAAATGGAATTTCTACAAAACCCTGTAAGAAAGGTTTGTGTGAACTTCCCAACACACAGATGATTTTTTTTGTATGATAAATTCACAGAAATTTCACAGAATCACAGAATTGCAGAATCACAGAATGGGAAATGTTGGAAAGGTGGTTTTTTTGCTTCAACCTCACTGCTTAAGGGAGGACACACGGCACAGGATTCTTAAATATTTTCAGTGAGGAAGACTCCACACCCTTTCTGGGCAAACTTTTCCAGTGCTTGGCCACCCACCCTGTAAAGAAGTTCTTTGTCATATGTAGGTGGAGCTTCCTGTGCATCAATTTCTGCCTGTTGCTTCTTTTTCTATGGGTTGGCACCACTGAGTTGAGCCTGGTTCTCTCCTTTGATATCTACACTTTAGATATTTATATTCATTGATTTTAGATATTTATACTCATTGATGATGCTCCTTTTCAGTAGCCTCTTCTTGAGGCTGAACAGGCTCAGCTCCCTCAGCCTTTCATCATAAGAGAGATTTTCCAGACCCTTGCCCCTCTTTGTAGCTCTTCATTATGCACCCAAGCATTCCATGGGCCTTCTTGGCCACAAGGGCACTGCTGGCTCATGGTCAGTTTTTGGTCCACCAGGAACCCAGGTGCTTCTCTGCAGAGCTGTCTGCAGCAGGTGAGCCCCCAGCCTGTGCTGGTGCATGTTTTAAATCCTCTACAGGTGCTGGACACTTCATTTGCCCTTGCTAAATTTCAGAAGGTTCTTTTCTGCCTATCTCTACAACTTATTAAGGACCTTCTGAAGGGCCATACATACCTCTGAGATATTGGCTTCTCCTCCCGGTTTTGTATCATCAGCAAACTTTCTGAACTTGGACTTCAACCAAGTCATTGATGAGCAAATTGAACAACACCGGGCCCCGTAAAGAAGCCTGGAGGACTCCATGAGTGACAGGCCTTCAGCTAGACTCTGTACCATTGATCACAACCCTCTGAGATCTGGCACTCAGCTAGCTCTCAATCCACCCCACTCTTCACTCATCCGACCTACACTTTTATTTCTTTTTGCCTATGAGGATTTAATGAGAGACAGCATTGAAGGATTTGCTGAAGTCAAGATAGATAATATTCACTCCTCTCCCCCTATCCATTCAAATAGTTGTTTCATTGTAGGAGGCAATCAGGTTGGTCATACAGGACTTGCCTTTAGTGAATGAATGCTGATTACTTCTGATCACTTTCTTGTCTTTCTTGTGTGGAGAGATGGATCTCACTGGACAAAAATTTTCATGTTCATCTGAACACTAAATTTTTAATGATTCCATTTTCTTTTTCAGAGAACATCAGTAACATGTTCAACAAAGAATAGAATATTTATTACTAAGTTTTGTTTTTCTTTGTTCTTCTTTTTTTCCCTATCCTCTGTATAAAAGCAAGAAACAAACAAAAACAAAACAAAACAAAACAACAACAACAACAACAAAAAAAAAAAAAAAAAAAAAAAAAACAAAAAAAACCAAAACCCCTTAAATA